>JANQDE010000554.1:26592-37649 GCA_037157785.1 Cephalotes varians
AACACATACAGCTCGTCCAGCCGGATGATATTAGCGGCTGAGCCGCGCGTATCTTTAATATTGCGGAAAATTGTAATCATTTAACTGCTTTCTTAGAGCATATATAAAGATTGTGGTGGTGTATCTCTGAGTAGACGTCAGAAAGCATACAGGAGGGGGGGGTGTATGTCAGATACACCGCCACAATCTTTATATATTTGTCTATCTTTCATCATACACCGCCCGACCACCTGTCTACTCCATTGCGCCGGCAGGCGCAAGTGTTTTTTTGCAATAATGAAAAAAAGCATTTTAATGTTGACTATAGCAGTCTGTATCTATATATATAGCAATGCACGTCGCTGTTTTGAAAGGAGTATTAAAATGGCAGTACGTTCTCTCGAAAAAATGGAACAGCATTTGGCAAAATGGCCGACTGCGCTCCCGCAGCGAGGCGCTGTAAAAACACTTTATGGTGCGCCGCCGCGGATTATCCTGTCAGCATATCTTATGTATCTGCAGGATAAATTCCCCGGGTGGCGCAATATGCGCTTTAATAAAATGCGCGATGCGCTTAAAAAAGCCTGTTTTTTTGAGCATATGCAATTCAAGGGCTTTAATGCCGACTCGAGCATTTGGACATCCGATATTGAGGATGAGCAGATGCAGGCGTTCATCGCTTATTTGCAATCGGATACTCCGCCGGATATTATAGTGGATGTCTCTGCCGCCAATGATGGTCTGGAAATCTCGTCTGAAGCTATGAAAGTGGCATAATGGGACTGCTATTAGCACCTTATATCGGAAGCAAGAAGCGAATGCTCGATACCTTGCTGCCGATTATATCTCGCATCCCTCATTTCACATATTGTGAGGTGTTCGCGGGTATGGGGAGCGTTTTTCTCAATAAAACCGCGTCTCATCGACAGGTGCTGAATGACTTTAATGGTGAAGTGATTCGGCTGTGGCGGTGCGTCCAGCGCCACCCGGCCGAGCTGCAGCGCGTGTATAATGCGATGCCGGTCAGCCGGGACTATTGGGATTATCTGCAGGACGAGCGCACGCTGGAGCGGATGACAGATATTGAGCGGGCGGCGCGCTGTTTGTATCTGCTGAAAACGAGCTTCGGCAGTAAAATGAAAGGCGGCACATTCGCGATGCTGAAAGGCCGTCAGAGTTTAGCGTCCAAGAAAGCAGGCGCGATGACGGATATTGAGAAAATATCGCAGCGTCTGCAGGATGTTATTATTGAGAACCGGGACTGGAAAGATATTATTAAATGGTATGATAGTCCCGATACTTTATTTTATTTAGACCCTCCCTATTATCAGACCGCCAATTATTATGCCGGCGGCTTTGCGGTCGAGAATTATGARATTATGGCGCGGCTGCTGCGCGAGCTGCAGGGGAAGTTCGTGCTGTCGCTGGACGATTGTCCTGAGGTGCGCACCATCTTTGCTGAATTTGATATTATGGAGAAGGACTTTAAATATTCTATAAATGGGGCTTCTCAAAAAGAAATGGGTGATGAGAAAGAGCTTATCATCACGCGCAATAGTTTTATGGAGAACACGTTGTTATGAGTGTTGTTCCGCAGGGCAGCACCCGATATATGATTGCGCGCCTCGCTGCAGGACAGCGTCCTGATTTAATGCAAGGGACTGTGCCGGATTGGCGCGCGCCGGCGCAATATATGGTGCTGGATACGGCCTGGCGCATTTGGGATAAGAAGCGGCAGGAATATATAACGCCGCTCTGCCCGTGGGTGATTACCGGCTCTTATGAGGGGTGCAAGTGGTGGATTCAGCATCAATCAGATAAAGCTTTTCTTGATTAAATATGTTTAGAGTAGTATAGATATATTTAGTGAGGAGGCAGCAGACGCGCTGGATATGACGGAAAATGGAGGAATAAAAATGAAACTGATACTGATTTACGCCGCTGATGCAGACGGCAATCTCATCGACCCGAAAACGGGGGGGAGCTGGAATATCTCTGCCGACCGCAAATTCTTCCGCGAGACGATTAAGGATAAGGTTCTTATCTGCGGCAGAAAAACCTATGAGCGGGATTTTGCCGGTTTAAAAGGGGCAAAAGAGATTGCAGTATTAACGCATAATCAGTCGCTGCCGGGTGTGCGCAGCGCAGAGTTCCGCCCGGATTCGGGGGGCAAGGACTATCGAGCTTGGGTATTCCCCTCCGGTTCACCAATTGAAGCATTGGCTTCAATAAAGCTGCGGCGCAGAAAAGAGGAGGTGATTTATTGCGCGGGAGGTAAGGAGACGCTGGAGGCCTGCGCCCCGTTCGCCAGCGGGGTAATAGTAACCGATATAGTTCCCGGAGGCGCAGGTCGGTGTTGGCTGCCTAAGCATATTGCTGCGGAGCGGCGGTATTTCATAGAAGACGCGGGCGGCAGCAGGGGTATGTGGGGCTATAATACTATCGGCCGTGATAAAGATTGGAGTCGTTTTTATTTTCGGCGCGCTCTACCGATTGAGTTTTAAGCAAAGGGAAAAACTGATGAAAAATAACCGCTTATATGCCTGCTTCTGGTATGAGGGCGCCCTGCTGATTTGGATGGAGCCTCTGCGCTGTCGGCGCGCCGATTTGCGCGAGCTTGGGATGAAGTGGATTAGCTGCACGACACGACCTATCGTGCTGCCGCCGTATGAAGCGGCGGTGGCGCGCGAGGAGCGCAAGTTCGTTAAGACGCGCGCGATTGTGGCGCAGCAGATGGTAGGCTATCCCGCCAAGCGCGGGGTGGAAATGTATAGCGCGGTCGGTATTTACCGTTTTCAATATTATCCGGTGGATGAGCGGCGATGCCGCTATAATATGAAGCGGCTGGACACGCCGGAGGGGAATAATAATATTCTGGCGCGAATGAATGAGGCGCACGCAAGCAGGAGAAAAACATGAAAGAACAAGAAAAAGTATATGGCTACGGCATTATTGGCGATATGGGCGAAGGGCATCATCAGCTTTTCTATGTGACGTGGCACGACCTTAAGCGCGAGGATTGCGAGGGGATTACGATGAACACCATCACGCTGTCGCCGGAGGACTTTTCTCTGCTGCGCAAGCTGCACGGCAAGGCGTCTTGGCAGAATCCGCTGATGTTTAATTTCTTGGATGAGCAGGGCAAGCGGATTGAAGTTAAGCAGGTATTCGGCAAGCCGCTTATTTTTACTACACTCTAAAGCAACTTGCTTTAGAGTGGTTTATAGTGTAAAAGATAAAGCGAAAGGAGACTCGATATGAGCAGAGAAACTGATAAATTGGTGGGGAAGTGGGCTGGCGGCAAGCCGCGCGAGGAGGAGGATGGGAATAAGATGGCGATAGTTCCCGGCACGCTGAGTGTGATGGGGATGCGGGATAAGGAAACGGGCGAGGTGTGGCTGGTGCTGGAGACCAAAAGCGAAAATGGCGAAAGCAATATCACTGCTTATACGCCGGAGGATGCTGTGCGGCTGGGAGAGCAAATCGTGCGCAAAGCGCAGCAGCTCATTAATGGGAATTTCACAATCGCCCCGCTAAATTAAGACAGAACGTTGGAGAAAACGAATGCAAACTGACGAGCGCATTGTTTACGGCAAAAAGAACCTTGTCGTTTTTAAGCTTTTTTATCAAAATGACACTCCTGTTGCTGCTGAATGGCGGCGGCGCGGGGAGACTGCAAAGCATATGATAAACACCACCAGCGCGAACTGGCCGCAGTTTATCAAGAAGGCGCTGAAGGGGGGGCTCGAGGTGATTCGGCAAGAGGAATATCTGTCGGATACGCCGCAGGATGCGGCACAGTCCCCTGCAGACGCGCAGCTTGCGCCGCGGGACAGTAATACCGCACCTTTTGGCATTGAGCGCCTGCGGGAGGAACTGGCGGATTTGCAGAGCGTGGCCGGGCGCTATCTTGGCGGCGATATTGCTGAGCAGGATATCGATACGGCCATTATTACAGCCAAAAAGATTGCGTCTATCGGCAATCAGGCAAAGAAGCTGATGGATGGCGAGGCTGCGCCGATTAAGGCCGAACTGGACGCGGTCAAGGCAAAATACAAAGGGCTGGTGGACGAATGCGCTGAGATGGCGAGGTCTATCAAGCGGAACGCAGAGGCGGCAGCGTTCCGGCGCAAGCGTGAGGCCGAGGAGCGCGCTAAGGTTGAGCAGGCGCGGATTGACGCGGAGAAGGCGCGGCTGGCTGCAGAGGCGCAGCAAATTAATCCTGAAGGCGCATCCATCGATGAGCTTCTCGCTCTGCAGAAGCAAATCACCGATAATGAGCGGAATGAAAAGAATCTGCAGCTGGATACGAAAGCCGCTACGGCGGTCGGCGTGACGGGAGCGAAAGCTTCATTCCGCACTATTTTGACGGCGGATGTCACGGACGCGCCGGCATTTGTGAAGTGGGTGGAGGAGAATTCCCCTGCAGAATGGGAGAAGTTGCAGGGGATTATGAATGCGGCAGCATTGCGGCTGTTTAAGAATGGCGGCAAGCCGGCGGGCGCGGTGATGGGCAAGAAGGAGATTCTTGCATAATGTGGCAAAATGTGGTTAGCTGGCGGCCGGATTAAATTAGGATGAGCCAATGGCAGACAAGTTTTTAAGACTTGTCAAGGGCGCGGCGGCGGCGCAGCAAAATGCGCAGCGCGCCGCGCTCGATTATAAGGTTAAGGCCGGGAAGAAAACGCTTCTCCGCGCGCTTACCAATTTTGCCGGGTCGGTTATAGACACTGACCCGGCTGAATTCGTCTCGTCTGATGCACATTTGATTCCTGTCACGGAGCTGCCGGCGGAGCTGCGGAGGCTCTGCACTATCACAGTGGGTGATGATGGCGTGGTGTATGCTGTGCCGCCGAACGGCGAGATGAAGCTGCAATTCGCCGCTCTTTTGCTGAAAACTATTGCCACGGCGCGCGATGAGGGGATTTCTCTGCAGGATAAGGAGGAGGGCGCGGACGCGCCTGAGCCGTTCGTGGTGGAGATTCATACGGGCGAGCCGAGTGCCGGCGCTAAATTGATTGCCGAGCATGAGCGGCGGCGGGAGGAACGGGAGGATGATGATGCCATCTCCTATTGAATATAATCGGCTGAATGTGAAGCTCTCGCCTATTTTTGTGCCGTTGTTTGATGAGCGCAATAAGGATATTACGCGCTGGATTTTATATGGCGGTCGTGATAGCGGCAAGAGCGCGACCGCTGCGCTCTATGAGATGATGAAGGCATTAGACCGGCAGGCGCAGGGACAGCGTGGGCGCGTGATTGCGGCGCGCTCAGTGCAAAAAAACATCGATGATTCTATGCTGGCCGAGCTGAAAAAGATGGCGAAAGCATATCCGGAAATGGCGGCCAAGTTTATTATCGGCCAGAAATATATGCGGACGCGTAGCGGAGCGGTGTCTTTCTCATTTGTAGGGACGAACGCCAATCCTATCGGCCTTAAAGGCCTTGAGTCCGCTTTTCTGGCGTGCGTGGACGAGGCTGATGCGCTTACGCAGCAGGCTATTGATTTCCTGCGGCCTACCATTCGCGCTGAGGGCGGCGTGGAGCTATATTCCTTCAACCCGACTGACCGCAACACGCCAATGGCTAAGATGTTGCTGAAATGGATTGACGGATGCAACGGGAAGCCGGCAGATGAGAATCTCTATCAGAGTTTTATCGACCATGAGCGCCGGCTCGGCGTGATATTCGGCACATACCGCGATAATTCGTTTCTAAGCGAAACCTCGGCACGCCGCATCATCGCCGAGCGTGAAGGCGATATGGATTTTGACGAGTTTGATAATATCTATAATGGACGATTTAGGACATACACCAAAGATGCTTATTATTCACGCTGCCTGCGCGCTGCTGAAATTGAGCATAGAATTGATAATTTTGTTGTTGATTATTCGCTGCCTATCTATGTAAATTGGGATATGGGCATCAACGACCTTATGGCGCTGGTGGTCTGGCAGCCCATCTGGAATTACGAGTTGCAGAAGTTCCAGATATTTGTTATAGATTTTATCTGCGGCAGAGGCTATCCTGTGGACTATTATGCCAATATGCTTAATAGTCTCGGCTACTCCGGGGCGCGGTGCTTTTTGCCACATGACGGCGCGCAGATTCGCGGCTATACAATAATGCTCTCGGCGGAGAATATGTTAAAGCAGATGGGCTTTCCCTGCACAGTGATTCCAAATCAAGGCAAAGGCGCAGCTTATCAGCGCGTTGTGGACACGCGCGCAATATTCCCGCGGATTTATCTGACCTCCCCATCCTATAATGGCCGTATGGCCGAGCTGTTTGAGTCTCTGCAGAGATACGGGCCGAAAATTGTGAATGACCTCCCCACCTCCACGCCTGACCATACTTATTCTGATGCGGCAGATGCATTTGGTATTCTGCCGGCGGCGATTAAGACGCTGCGGCAGCCGGCGGTGGATTCGCCGCGCTCGAAGTTTGACCGCATGATGAATGAGCGCAGCAATCGGCGCGATTATTGGGGGGCAGGCCTGTGAAACGAGAGGATTTTATATTGCGTGCGCGTTCGGTGCATGGCGATAAATATGATTATTCGCAAGTGCCGCCTGAATTCCATTCTCATGATAAAATAGAGATTGTTTGCGCAGAACACGGTTCTTTTTGGCAAATATGCTCTCGGCACACTGCCGGGCAAGGATGCCCTGAATGTGGGAAAATGAAGGCGCGCGCGCGTATATCATCGGATGAATGGCGCGCGCGGCTGCAGGATAAATGGGGTAATCAGTATCTTTTCGGTGAGATGCCAGAGTTTCCACACAATAATTTTAAAATTGCTTGTATGTGTCCTGAGCATGGCATATTTCATCGGCCTTTAAATGTTTTATGGGCTGGTGCGGGATGTCAGAAGTGCGGGCGCGCTGCCGGCGGCGCGAAACGCCATAAAACAGCGTCACAATGGATTGCTGATTTTCAGCAGAAAATGGGGCAGGAATTTGATTATTCTTTAGTGCCGAATGATTTTAGCAGTCGGGATAAAATCCCCCTCATCTGCCGGGAAGGGCATATTTTTGAGTGCATAGCAAATAATCATTTGAGTCATGGAACAGGCTGTCCTATCTGTGCGACACATTCATCGCGTGGTGAGCGGGAATTGTTTGAGCTTTTTAAGCAGTGGTGTCCTGATGCGCAAAGCCGCGCTCATCCTGATTTTATGGGGCGCAAAGAATTAGATATTTATAGTCCAGCTAAGAAACTGGCTATTGAATATTGCGGAGTGTTTTGGCACTCCGAAGGGCAGGGGAAAACTCGCAATTATCATCGCGATAAAATGCTGGCCTGCCGCGCCGCCGGCGTGAGGCTTATTACCGTCTGGGATTGGGAGTGGCTGGCGAAGCGTGCGCAAATCGAGGATATTATAAAGACTGCTGCGGGGGTGAAAGGAGGCGTTCGCAAGTTGAGGGCGGATAAATGCCGCATTGAGCAAGTGAATGCAGCAGTGGCGCGTCAGTTTTATGATGCTAATCATATTCAAGGATGCGCAAAGGCTTCTTTGCATTTTGCGCTTTATGAGAAAACCATTCCTGCCGGCGCTGCCATTGTTCCGGTAGCGATAATGAGCTTCGGGCGCAATCGGTATCAAGATGGATGGGAGCTGATTCGTTTTGCTGTGCGGCGCGCTATGAATATTCCATATGCAGCGTCTCGTCTTTTTAATGCTTTTCTGCAGGAGACAAATTGCCGGCAAATTAAGAGCTATTGTGATTTGCGGCTGTTCAGCGGCGGATTATATCGCGGCCTTGGTTTTCAGCAAAAGAAGGATACACCGCCGGCTTATTATTATTTTCAGGAAGGCAATAAATTCGACCGATTGCATAATCGGGTGGAATTTCAAAAGCATAAATTGGCTGATAAATTGCAGCATTTTGATGCCGCAATGAGTGAGGTTGCGAATATGCGCATGAACGGCTGGAATCGGATATTTGATTGCGGCTGCGGCGTGTGGGAATGGAATGCTTGATTGTTCAATGCTTTGCAGCTATTATCAAAAGAATATTTTTAAGTGGCATCTCTTATGAATGATTTTGATTTTTTCAGCGGGCCGAATGAGGCGAATTCCTCCACCTACCGCAAGCTGGTGATTGAGGTTAATCGCTGCATGGCGCTGGCGCGTGCGCGCAAAACAAAGGCTGAGCGCTGGTGGGGGATTTATGAAGGCAATTCGTGGGATACAGTGATGGCCGAGCGCGGCGTTTATCGCCCGCACGATATTCAGCTGCCAGAGTTTAATCAAATCAAAAAATTTATTGATTCCATTATCGGCCAGCAGCTCAATACCAAGCGCAAGATTAGTTATAGCGCGCGGTCGGTCGATAAGAGTATCAGCTCGGAGATGCTGAGCCAAGCTGCAGAATGGTTTGCGGATGCCAGCAATCTCGATGCTGAGACTGCGGATGTCTTTAAGGATTGCGTGATTGGCGGCATTGGCTGCATCGAGATTGGCTTAGATTTCAGCAGAGACCCGCAGGGCGCGCCGTTCGCCCGGCGCATCGACCCCAAAGAGATGATATTCGATGTGGATGCGCAGCGCACCAATATGAGCGATAGTCGGTATATGTTCAGGCTGACGCCGCAGCCGCTGGGCGTGCTGAAGCGGATGTTCCCCAAATGCAATGAGATGGATTTTGGTTATCCTATGGAAGGCACTTATCAGCCTAAGATTGCTGATATTCGCGCGCTGGCGCAGGGGGATTATCCTAAAGCGGATGCCGACCAGCAGGACGCATATAGCGGGACTTCATATGATGAGCCGACTCGGCTAAATGAAAAGCGCTGGCTGCTGGAGGCGCGCTGGATTGAGGCCGGCAATGATTACTGGCTGGATGCGGATACTTGGCAGATTATCGATGATGAGTCTGATTATGAGTTTCTGAAAAAGGCTTTTCCTGAGCGCCGTTTTATCAAAGGGCAATATCAGCGCACCTGCCGCGCTTATCTGGGCGCGCATGGCCTTCTGCAGGATGTGGATGAGCCGCTGTGCCGCGGCGGCAGCTTCGGCTGGATTCCGCTGACCTGCTATCGCGAGGTAACCAAGAAGGACTTTTATGGGCTGGTCAAGAATGCGATTGACCCGCAAATGTTCATTAATCAGTGCATGGCCATTATCAGCAAGAACCTGATGACGGCAGCTAAAGGCGGCGTGATTGTTGAGAAGGGCGCGGTTGATGACCCTGCTAAGTTCGAGACTGAGTGGGCGCGCGGCGACACGGTCATTTATGTGAATGATGGCCGTATGGAGGGAATTAAAGATAAGCCGCTGGGCGAGATTGCGCCGGTGGTGACGGAGACGCTGCAATTTGCTGAGCGCGCCCTGCCGGAAAGCATGGGCATCAGTCCTGAATTCTTAGGCATGACAAACCGCAATCAGCCTAATATTTTGGAGCAGACGCGCAAGCAATCCACGCTGAATGTGYTGACGGAGGTGTATGATAATCTGCGGCGMTGGCGCATGGCTGTAGGCGATGCTATCGCTTATATCATTCAGCACTGGGTGCCTAATGGCATTTTAATGCGGATATCGGACAATGATGAGGCAAAATATGTTCAATTCGCCCGCGAAAGTGTGGCTAATTTGAATTATGATGTTATAGTGGACGATGTGCCGAACAGTGTTAATGACCGCGAGAAGACATTTGCCTATCTGCAGCAGATGGTGCCTACCGTGGCGCAGATGTTGCAGAACAACATTCCGATGGAAGTGGTTATCGAGTATATGCGGTATTCGCCGCTGCCGCCGTCTTTCGTGGCAAAGATTTCGCCCGTACTGCAGAATTGGCTGCAGGAGCAGCAGCAGAATATGCAGGCGCAGCAGCAGGCCGCGGCGCAGGGGCAGCAGCAGCAGCTGGCGATGGCGCAGCAGCAGGCGCAGCAGGAAGCGCAGCAGCGTAATATGGAATTCCAGCTTAAAGCGCAGGAAGTGCTGCTTAAGCGGGAGGAGCTGCAATCCAAGGCGCAATTGGCGCAAATGGAGCAGCAGTCGCAGACGCAGTTAGAATCGCAGCGGCTGCAGTTAGAAGCCCAGTCCTTGGCGGATAAGCGGGCGGATGCGCAGATGCGGGCGCAAACGGAGCTGGCACGCGGCCAGATGAGATGAATAGAGCCAGTTGACAATAAGGAGTTAAAATGGCTGAACCGGATACAGAGCGCGGCGGTGGCGCATCCGCCATTGAGCGCATGAAAATGGCGCTCGCGATGAGCGAGCGCGACCCCAATCTCTCGGGGCTTACTGAAGGCTTATCGCCTGTCGTCAGCGTGCTTGATAATCATGAAGGCCGCCTCGGCGACCATGAGCGGCGCTTTGGCGAGCATGAGGAGCATTTAGGCAATCTTGCTAAGATTGCTCGGGACTATCTGCAACGGCGTATTGACAAGCGCGACCGCAAAGAGCTGTTCGGCGGCTGGAATAAGGCTTTCGATGGCCTCGATGAGAACGGCAAGAAAGATATGACCGGGCGCGCCAGCTTCTTGCGGCAGAAATTTCTTGAGGCCTTAAAGCTCGGCGGAGATGAGGCAAAGCCTTATGAAGGGCTTGAGCCTGATGAGGCCGTCTCGCGGGCTGTGCTGTCGCAGCTGCGGAATATCAAGCGGGCGGGCGGTGACCCGATGGCTGTGTTCCGCAAGATGAGCGATGATATGGGCTATAAGCCGGCTGAGATTACCGAGACCAAGATTGAGGCCGATAATGAGCCGGGCAAAGAGTCCTTATCTGAGGAGGGCGGCGCAAAGCCGGTCGAGGAGAATCCTGCAGGGAAGGTAGAAGCCAAGCCTGAAGGTGGCGCAGAGAAGGCTGAAGAGGCCTTGGGAAAAGATAAAGCTGATGATAAAGCAAATCCGGATGCAGCAAAGGTGCGGGAGCGGGCAAAGCGTGCGCCTGAGAATCGCGCCGGCGGCCAGAATGTGCTGAGTCCTGAGGATTTGCTGAAAATCAAGCGGACACAAGGCGAGGCTGCCGCATGGAAAGCTTATCGCGCAAACGCTGCCGCTAAATTGGGCATGTAAAGGAGATTATTTATGGGTATCGCATTTCGCGGCGGTGTGTCTAACTTAGACCAAGC
>JANQDE010000556.1:30872-43633 GCA_037157785.1 Cephalotes varians
AGATGGTACTAAAATAATATTATTTTATAAACAGGAAAACAAAAAAGCAACAGACAATGAAATGTAAATGTAGATCATGAATCTAAAATACTATGAAAATAAATAAATAAAGGAACTTACAATTTTATTATTATTGACGACTGGCAAGCATTAAAAAGGTTATGTTTGTGAAGCATTTCATTCATATTAGACACTTGATGAATGAAAATGGATAAGAGATGGCGTAAAGGCGCAACCGCTGGCGCTGGCGACGATGTCGACAGTTTCGGTTTAATCACCGAAATTTATTCTTAATTTCGGCCGAAACCGAAATCAAGCCGAAATCTTGATTTTTGGCCGAAACTGGCCGTAACCGAAACCGAAACCGAAATTTCGGTCGGACTCTATTTATGAGTTCTTGAGAAGAAGCGAATGAGTCCGTTGTTCGAAAAAGGCTTGAGAATTGTAGGCAAATGGATCTTATTCGATTCTCTCGCGTATGTTTAAGAATCATGACGATGACCAGATCTCTTTGAAAGAAAAGAATCGTAGAGTCCACAGGATGTAACATTAATATTGAGATAGTTTTGAGTAATGTTTTATGTAGACTTTTTGACAGAATTCTTATATGCAGATAACGTTTGATTTTGCGTTTGTAAAATCAGTTTGGTTAATTTTTTTTGTTCTCTTAATTCTTTTATCTTCTGTTTTACATTTGTAGTCTTTGCTTTTTCTTCAGCAGCGATTCTGTAAGATGACGAAGTTAACACAGCGCTCACTAATTCGCGAGATTTTTTCTTATTGTTAGTGTTTTTGCGTGGCGGTGCTTTTGGAAGAGGGCGAATTAGGTCAACAGGTAATTTTTTACTAGTGAAAAGTCGCAAGCTTGATCTTCGTGTAGTTACTGGTAGTGTCTGTTCAGATTTAGGCTAGTCTAAAATAGGTGCCAATTCTGTAAGAGCATGAAACTCAGCATCTTCAGTTACCGACTCATTGCTATTTTCAAAGGCTGGATCTGTCTTGTTACTGGGTATAGGCCTGTCAGTTACGATTGCTGACAAAAATTCCGATTTGTCGAATATTTCAGAATTAAACGGATGAATTCCTGTCTTTTGAAAGCCTGCAATGATGTTTCTTGATATAATTGATACTAAAATAGCCGTTTTCACGATTCCTGGGATATTGTGATACGTCATCATTTTTCCAGGATTACTTGTGATCCAATTATCACATGCAGTATTATAAGCCTTTTTAAAGGGCCCATATACAGACACATCTAATGGCTGTAACTTATTACTACAGTGCGGCGGAATAGACAACATTATTATGCCATTTTCACACACAAAATGTATTGCTGCAACACTTATGTGCGATGAGTGATTGCCTAATAGCAAAAGAATGGGCTTTTCCTTCCTATATCGATATGTCTTGGCAACGGACATAGAAAAGATGTATCGTATAGATTCTTGTCCATCCGGCTGACAGAGAATTGTGCAAAAAATTGTGTGGAGGTTTAGCACCGCGGATAACATACAAATACAGGCTAAACACTGTGACTTACGGTCTTGTTTACGCTCCATTTCTTGCGATCCGAATCTTGCGACTAGCCATTGACGAAACCAACCCTCTGGGAGCAGCCGCTCTCAGTAGGGACATCTACGTCGATGACGTTTTGACCGATGCAAACACGTTAAAAGAGGCATGCCAATTGCAGACGCAGCTGATCGAGTTGTGCAAGGAGAGCGGCTTTCCGCTCAAAAAATGGGCGACTAATAATGCAAAATTCCTCGACGAAATTCCCACGAAGGACAATGCCAGTGGATTCGCGAAAGTGACAACCAACAGACTGTCATACCACGCTTGGCTTCGTTGGCATTCAACTACAGACAGCTTTTCATTCTCTATGAAGAACAACGATGAGCAGCCAATCACGAAGAGAAGCATTCTTTCTGAGACAGCCAGCTGTTCGATCCACTGAGCTGGCTATCTCCAGTGACATTTCGAGCTAAAATCCTTATTCAGTCCGCCTGGCTAAAAGAATTGGATACTCCTTTGCATGAGGAAAATTGTCGGATATGGAGATCGTTGCAAGAAGAATTGCCGTCTCGGCGAAACAATCGAAGTACCATGTTTGTCCGGAAGTCGTAATCAGCAGCTGGAACTTCACAGCTTTGCTGACGCATCGGAGCGAGCGTATGGTGCCATCGTTTACCCGCAAGCAGAAGAAGAAGGCGGCAAATTATCGCTCGCAGCTAAAACAAAAGTCGCTCCGGTAAAGCAAGTCTCGCAGCCAAGACTCGAGCTTTGTGCTGCATTAGTTCGGCTTGTTGCTTATCTGAGGGAAGCTTTAAAGTTACTGTCACCACATCTGACCGGACTCAACAGCGACTTTGAACTGGACACAAGGCCATTCTATAAGAAGTCGCGCGAGCTCGAGGCTCATACTCTGTGGTGGCAGGATCCATGGTGGTCAGCTGAAAATCACGATTCGTGGCTAACCTTACTCGCCACGCCGATGCCTAACGAGGAGCTACCTGAACGGTGAAGAGCAGCAGCCAGACTGGTGCAGCAACAAGACGAAAAGTCGGAACAACTTCTGCGATATTCGTCACTCAACAAGCTAGCTATGGTGCTGGCTACACAGCCAGAAATCAAAGCATCAAGGACGATTTCTTCAAAGTGGAGTCGCCAACGCCGCAATCTTGACAGCTCACGAGTTAGAAGAAGGTTCAGTAGACTTGGATCCGAATAGTTCAAGCTGAAAATTTGAAAACTGAATTAGTAACGTTGAGCAAGGAAGAGTTTCTACCAAAGAAGAATACTCTGAGCAAGCTGGCTCCGTTCATAGACGACCAAGGCATTCTACGAGTTGATGGCAGAATTAAACATTCTTTGCTACTCCTCGAGAAAAAACATTCCGTGATCCTTCCCGCTCATTCTTATCTCACAAAACTAATAATATCCTTGTCACAGGCGAACATTGCATGACAACAGACATTAGGGATTTTTCGCCGTCAATTCTGGGTGCCACAAGGAAGGAAGGCCGTGAAGTATCTAATCCACAGGAGCGTCCCGTTTGCCCATGTTACGATTGATCACAGCCACTCACAGCAGCCAGTACCTAGAGGCTTTCCACTGTTCAAGCGCTGTGAGTGGCTGGTGATCAATTGCAACGTGGGCAAACGGGCACCACTTTAATTCACCAGTGTGTCGTATGTGTGCGTCGGCGAGCGGCAACCCCTCAACAGATGATGGCAGATTTGCCGCATCAACGTGTGACACCAGCGAGGCCATTCCAGCACACGGGAGTGGATTACGCCAGCCCATCATGCTGCGAACCAAGGCGAAGTCACAAAACTTTTGTCGTAATCTTTGTCTGCATGAGCAGCAAAGCTATTCATTTAGACGCAGCATCTGATTACTCAGCAGACGCATTTCTGGCAACTTTCCGCCGCTTCGTTTCACGAAGAAGACTATGACAGACGCTTCACAGCGTTCAGCAGAAAAAGCAGCTTAGTAAGCTTTATGCTGATTGAATTATACTTTTAGATCTAAATTGAGATAGGACTATTCCTCTAGATCTAAAAATATAATCCAATCAGCGCAAAGCGCTTACTAAGCTGCTTTCTCTGCTGAAAGTAGCCATTGTTTAATTTTCCATGTATCAAAAATTTGTTTAGTTAAAAAAACTCACCTGGTTGCGCCAGCAGTGAGTGTTTCAGCAATCGGACGATTCTCATTCATCACATACTGATAGCCATTCCATTTCATTTATTGTAATTCTTTCACGTAAGCACATATGAAACTCTGCACCACAGTAATTACGCGCGTTGGCAACTGCTCACTATCAAGCTTCACATACTAAATCTTCATTGAATAGAATACTGTAGCATGTACTTCTGTTACTTACGATATCTCACGTAACGTCGCGTTTCAATCGCACGATACGAGAGTTCTCGCGGAAGTTCTCGTATCAGCCAAGTGATAGCCTGAGTCACACCTGACTTAAATTTTTCGGCAGCTTCACTTGCCGAGGCGGGCGAAATGCTAGAAATACGCAAAGTCATTAAGTTGCGTACAGTTAAAATTTCGCGCGGCACACGAAATTTTTGGACGCAGTCGTTCGCACTTCAACACGATCACGAGTCGACGCCAGGTGTGCGGAGCGCTGGGCCAATTATAAGATGCCTATTTGAAAAGAGGGCCAATTATAAGGTGCCTATTTGAAAAGATGCATCTAATATGCACGCACTCGTTAGCAACTAAGCAAAATAATATTGGCAAAGCAATGCCCTGTTCTTCCAGAATGTTCCCAAAATTTTGCAAGTCACAAAGACCGTTAGAATAAAACAAAAGGAAACTTTTTGGAAGGACAAGAGTATAAAATCGCCGCGTTCAACCCGCGAAGTTCTTTTTCTTTTCTTTCTTCCGCGGCAAAGTAGCTGCTCTCTGTGTCACTCGATGAAAATCTTGCCGTCAAACTCAACTCAGTTGCTCCCTGAGAAGAGAAAGATTAAAATGTAAATGGTGTAATAGTGTGCTGTAATTTCTGTTAAATATACTTATACATTACAACGGTCCTCTTTTAATTCTCGCGTGTGTAAACTCCGTGCAAGCAAACATTCCATCTCACTCGAACAACGTGAGATATTCGATAATTTTATCACGCGAAAAGGCAATTTTGTAATTTTTACCACACAGCAGGGCGAATCCTGTGATCAGGAAGCACACATGCTTGCGAAAGAAGGGCGACTACCGCGAAGACACTGCTCTCGGACGCGCTAAACTAATCGGCGACAAAAACCGATATATAATTGCATTAATAATCGAAAAACGCATATCTGAGAAAATGAGCAGACAAATAATGACTGAAACACTTTTGTTATTGTTGAATATAGATACCGAACTAAATTTAACGTCAGTATCTATATGTAAAGGCGACATCGAGTTTACGCCATAACATAAAATCAGAGATATTTTAGATGACATATTCCGAGATCATAGTAGAATCCTAATATGTACCAATCAAATTTCAATTTCACCACTTGACGATTGCCCGCGAATACTTAAGGAATATCACGACTACGCACCAGGATATAAGAGCGTAAAACCTATTTACGAATCAAAGCCCGATATTATTGGCTAAACTGAAATATAGTCATATACGAAACTTTCTGAGACAATGATTGAATTGTCGAATGATTGAATGTTGAAGGAATTATCAAGTGAAAAAATTAGTGCGTGTAAAAACTCGGCAACCGATGATTTTAATAGATACTCCATGCGTTGTATTCGATAAATTTGTATGGACATTAGAGATGAGAATGTACGTGTTCGGACAGTATCCACTGAAATCCGAACACGTACATTCTCACTATACAAGACCTCCTAACTAAATATTCACTCGCGCTGCCTCTGAAGCTGGCAACAGCTACAGAGATAGTTAGCGCGTTCGTTGACCATTTTATTTGTATTTATAGCGCCCCTAAAGCTCTTCTCACCGATCAAGGTTCGAATTTCTTAATAGCCTTATGCGCGTTATAGCACGAAAATTCCGAATATCATACAAGCAAACTATCGCATACCATCCCTAATCGAACGGCTCCATCGAAAGAAACCACATATTCTGGGATACTTCAAACAATATGTCGCGAGAAGAAATCGCGAGTGGGATGAACACTGAAGTTAGCGACCTTCTTTTATAACACAAGCATGCATGAAAGTATAAAGTTTACGTCGCACGAATTAGTATTCGGCAAATCAGCTAGAATTCCAACTAGCAATTCGGTCCTAGCAAATGATTTAAGAAACATACGTGGATTACCTAACTTCACTGTTCAACCGGTTCCGATACAAGAGTTCCGACACTCACAAGAGTTAGCTAACGAAAATTTAAACCGCGCAAAACAAAGAGTGAAACACTATTACGATAGGAAGTCAACCCTCCTAGAGCGTTTAAGCATGGCGATCAAGTTTATTTGTTAAAAGAACTTGTAAAAAGGAAACTCGCAGATCAGTAGGATCACGAAAGGGTTCTGAAGATTTTAAATAACAATAATATTAGGATAGTGATAGAGCCCGAAGTAGAACCCGAGTGGGGTACATGGAGATAAGCTGAAGAAATTGCACTACATCGGAGAACGAGGAGCACATCTCGGTAGATCGTCCGGTGACGATACCCCCAGCAGGCACGCCTGAAAAACAATCGACGCACCAGTCTAACATTTGGTGCGCTTCATGATGGATCAGCCGACAATCTTTCTTTTCATCACGATCCTGCTCTTCATCAAATTTGCAAATGGATTAGTGGGCTACGATTACGGAGATTATGGCTTTAACATCATCTCCTTATCACTCTCTTAGACATCGGAAATTGTGATTTGAAAGACATCGAAGGATGTCTAGGTTCAACTACTACAATTCTCAGACTTCGACAGGAGGACATAGATGATCCAGTGCAATGTGGAAACCTTGTTGACCGCACCATATATTATTGCGGAATGGATTCACACGTGTCAATCGTCCACAACGGAAGAAGAATCTATTTGCAAGAAATGACAGCCAGCAATTGCAGAAGAATTCATGAGACCGGAACAATCGATCTGGGAGAGAAAGCTATATCACGGACCTAAAATCGAACAGCACGACTATCCGGAATATCATTGTCGCTGCATCTATCTCTGTGGACAGACGGTACACCGGCATCCAACGATCCTTACGGAACCAGGGATAACATGGTCGTGCAGGCATCAATCAGGATAACATCGCGCAATTTCGAGGCTCCCATACGCCGCAGCTCGGATGAAATTATCCTCAGGACTACACTGCAAAATCGCATCCGGACAGTGTTTAAACACCGACGGAGGAAAAACGTTTTGGTCCACTATACCCGCTGACAGCTGCCATTTCAATCACCGACACATGACATTCCATATGAAGGCCAAGCAAATAAATTGAAACTCCCAGGGCTAATCAGCCGTCATCAAACCGTCTACACAGTCACTACAAGAGAAACTACTTTTGTACTCACCAAGACAGCCAAGATTAGCCTTTGTGGACACGCAGAGGCAAACACCCCAAGCTTTTTATCCTGGAAACACAACGCGATCATATCTTTAGAGTACAATCAAGAATCTCTGTAAATAATCTAGATATTTTCGCTTACGTTAATTCCAAGTTTGTCTACATCAAAAAACACATCAAGACAGCAGTTGACGCCTATACAAGGACATCATGGAGCAAAAAGAAATTGCGCATTGGAAAAGCAGATCCTCCAAAACGCACTCACGCTGTTCAGCATTGCCCCCGACGAGATGGCCTACAGAATCATGAAAACTCCCGGATACACAGCTGTAGCGGCCGGAGAAGTTATACATCTTATCAAATGCGTTCCTGTCAAATGCAGAGTTCGACAAACAGAAGGATGTTTCGCCGAATTGCCGGTAACCCACAATAATAAATCGGCATAAATCAGCATTCTTCTCCCAGAGTCCAGGATACAGGATCCGCATACGGGAACACCGAGAGATTGCAGTGAACTGCTGCCAACTATGTATAAAATCCACGGAACATGGTTTCGTTTCATGCGCCCGGATCATCGTCTCTGCCTATTATTCAGTCGCTAACTCGACCAACTTTGAAATATCAGTCTAGCGGCCCTTGCAACTAGTGGAATATACTCGGACGAAGACCTGAACCGCCTTTGCCACTATATAATGTTCCCGGTAGAGAGACCTCAAATGCTGAACATGTTGACACGAAAAGCAATGGGTCAGAATATACCATTAGGAAGCATCTTGACGAAAAATCTCTAGAAAGAACCGCCGAAAGCGCGGGAGAGCGCATCTAGCAGGGATTCATAACCTTCGAATCGACGAGCGCGGGAGTCCTGACAATCTTCTTCCAAATACGACTAATTAAACTAATCGTGGACACGATGGCTACGCACTCCACTAAATGTATGGCTGGAGCCTGCATTTAATCGGAGCAGTCTGGGGCTCCGTTACTTATCTCTTGTTGCACCTGGCCAGGACTACTACGAGGAAACTCCCACAAGGACACCAAGATATAAAGACCCTTATTCCCAGCAGGAAATTCGCCGGAAGCCCACTCAACGCCGGAAGATGAATTATCCCCATTCATCAGCCCCAAGAAATGTGAGTGAAACCTAAAATCCGATATATCATAAAGAACTCCGTGCCTTATTGAACTCTAAGCAATAATTTATAAATCTGTAAAATTAACCTTAGAATAATATGTAAAGCTAGAACAATATGTAAAACGATAGGTTATATTAATAAGATTAAGTCAGATTAAGCATCATCAAGTAAAATGCTGAACATGGTCCAACATTTTATTCTAAGGGGGGAGGTGTCAAATTCGCGATACTTCTAAATCAGCTTTATGGCATCAATAACTTGATACGTAGATATTCACTGCTGCAAATGTCATGAATCACGCATCTTGACACCCCTTCCCATTGGTCTCACTAAGCGCCTAAAGTAAGACTCAGCCCTAGCGTCTCAGCGAATAGCGTTGCGTCAGATGTAATAGAAGAGCTTTTCCCCTTCGACGAGTGAACCGAATTCCCTTGGGAATGCGCCAAAACTCAAGGGGGCGATTCTATACTCTTAACGATAATCGTTCATGCCATGCGCAACTTTTTTACTCTACATAATATCTGTGCAACGACATCAATGATTGTCATCAAGAGTTACAGAATCGGTCCCTTACTCTCTTCGCTTCTACTTCTCGAACGAGTAACATCTCCTCAAAATCTTTCTAAATCGCGAAATGTTATATTTCTATTTTCATTTCTAGGTCGCGTCTCAGTCCAATTAAGTTTAAGTATAGTATAATTCAATCAAATTCAATTGCTAAATCTTAAGTGAAATTGTATTAGTAATCTTTAAATATACGGTTTATACATATACATATATCTTGAACAATTTTCGAACTTGATCCTTTCATTAATTTACAAGAAAAGCCTTGTTGAAAATTATCGCGAGTGCAAGTGAATCACGAGATTCATCCGGTAACAACGCAACTTTATCTCTTAACTTGGTCTTATCCAGAGAGATAGCAAGCAAGAAGAATCAATCCAGTAAGTATAGATCGAGTTCACTCCTGTAAAAGGTAAGAGATTTACCATTGCAAATTAATTTTATCTCATTGCATGACCTGCGAGACATTGTCGCCATTTTAAGTCATACATTTTTCCCACGCGCGCGCCCAACCGAACCCGAGTCACGCGCTATTACGTCATTTTAAACTTTAGGAGTCAATGAGAATAAGCACGGTTATGTCCAACATATAATGTGCCTTCCACTATCAGGACCGCGTTCTAACTTTTCAAGTTATCAAATATCGTGTACCACATAGATAGCGCTCGTTGTGTTTCATCCCTTTTTTTTCCAACACAAGGATGATAAAACAATCGTGTGTCCTGAATGTTATAGCGCTAAAACGGGAACCGACAAAACTTCTTTAGGGATATTGCGTCATTACATCCATTTTGGGAATATCCTTCCATTTTGAGAAGTGTGCCGTGTGCAGCGTAATTCTCGCTTCATCGCGTGATAGGCTAAATCTTCATGCAGACACCGGCGCTTTGACACCGATCGCTGATTGAAAAATGAGTGATGGAGGTAAATAGCTAGAAAAAGCAATGTTAAAATAACGCTTTATCTAATCAACGTTTGGTGTCAAAGCGCCGATATCTGCATGAAGATCCAACCATATTTTCGATACTTGCGATACTTGTCCAGATAGCCGAGCCAATTTCCTGCGATATTTGTCCGAGCGCGGATTAAGTCCTTGGACGAACCCAGAAACAATTAGAACAAATAGTGGGGATAACGTCAATGCATTTGTAACACCGAGTCTTCGCGCGAACGCTTTATCCGCATACTCCATTCTCCAAGATAAGCTCAGACCGTGAGCGATCCTCGAGAAATTAGTTCTCGAAAATACGGCCAGTGGACGACCCTACTATCTGTTAACTTAGGGTGTTTTCCAGCAAGAGATACAGGAGACGTAACACTGTCCAACAAGGAATGTTCTAACAGTGATACAATATTACACCGTTCGACACAACAAAATGCAAAGTTTCAGCGTGTCATAACATATCAGTGCTACCAACGTTTCAAAAAAATTAATGCTAATATGAGTTAATCTACAAAATACGTAAAATATATCTTACGTATAATAACAAACAACTGGATGATTAAACTCTTACTCGAAGATTCTGTTCTCAGCGTTCATCAAGTGCGGACGTGTGGCTGTTCTTGAAGAAATAGTTCTATGATTTGAAGATATTTCTTTGAAACTTGTCTCATTATATTTGAAAGATTGGTCATTTGAATATTAATATATCTCTATTCGTTTGGAGTCTGCTTTCTAGTCAAGAAGATTTTTACGAAGGATTCTACAAATTGGCATAACTGCGTAGTCATTTTTGGGGATAGACCTGCCACGTTGGCAGGCAGCCATCTTGGCTCTTTATTAAGGGTCCCTGGTAAAAAAAACGATAGAAAACGATAGAAAAGTTGTATCGCTTTGAATCAGGTTTCTTAATCCGAATTTCCCAATTGGGTATACGATATTGACAATAGACGGTATATCGGTTATAATCTGCATTAATAGATACGCTTTCAATCAGATTGTATGTGAAATATCATATACAAATATATACGTTTTTCAATCGTTTTTGAAAATATATTTCGTTGTTGTATTCAATCTGTTTTAATAGTTTTTAATCCGGAATCTTAATCCGAATTTCTCAATTGGGTATACGGTATTGACAATAGACGGTATATCAAGTGTAATCTGCATTAATAGGTAAGCTTTGAATCAGGTTGTATGTGAACTACCGCATACAAAATCTATTTTTCCTAATCGTTTCTCAAAGAAATATTTTGTTATGTTAAATCCGTTTGAATAGTTTTTAATCCGCGTTTTCCAATTAGATATACGGAATTCTTATATATCCTTTCAATCCTATTGTATGTAAAATATCACATATTAAGTCTACTTTCCCTAATCATTTCTTAAATATATTTCGTTGTTGTATATATTATACATGATCATTTCTGAAACTAATGTATTTCTTTGTATTTAATCCCTATATAGTTTTTAATTTGCATTTTCTAATTTTAGGTATATGTAATATTCGTAACTATGATAGTATATATTATAAATAACTTTCAAATACATATAGAGAATCCCGTATAGAATTCTCATATATGGAATAGTTTCCTTCCTATCCATCTTGTCTTTCATATGTATTATAAAATCGAAAGTGAGAATATAATCGATAGAGATCGATAGAATGTTCAATGTTATTACTGATTTGATCCCGTTTATGGTATGTTCGGTTCGAAAAAATTAGACTTTGTATCGGGAAAATCGAATATAAACCCATAGGTAATTCGGTGTAGAAATACCACACAGAAAACGATTTCCTTCCTATCGTTTTTTTCGCATAGATTCTCGTAGRATCGGCAAATGAGAAATTAAAGATATAGACCGATAGAATGTTCAATGTTATTACTGATTTGATCCCATTTATGGTATGTTCGGTAAAAAAAAATTAGACTTTGTATCGGGGAAATCGAATATAAACCCATAGATAATTCAGTGTAGAAATGCCACACAGAAAACGATTTCCTTTCTATCGTTTTCTTCGCATAGATTCTCATAGAATTGGCAAATGAGAAATTAACGATAAAGACGAGTAGAACATCTTCAATTATTTACTGATAAACTACTGTATCCGAGATTTCTTGATTGGAAACTATTCATTTTGAATACTATATGCATCATAAATTCTGTCTTTGAAATAACCTATAGGAAACTATACATATCAATGTATTAATTTCGAATTAAATACCGTGCRACAGATAGCATGGGATTAAAATCAATAGAATATCTACTGTGTTATCCATATAGAAAACAGATCCTATTAAAACCAATAAAATATGCTAGGATTTATATTATTACACTTTCGTGATGAACGATAGACCTGTTAGAGAACGATACATACACTTAGAAATCCTATCGATTTTAATCGTTTCATATCGTATTTTTTTATCAGAGGTGCGCTCCGAAATGTGCTGACAGTACTGACAGTATCACTACTGAAACTACTATTTTTTAGCCGTTCAAAAATTATCAGTAAATCTGACAGCAGTGAAAATCGGAACGCATTTGCAGTACACAGTGCATAATCTAAATCCTGACGTACTGGTGCAACTAAGGATCGCAGACAAACTTGCATAGTTGCATAACCGTATACATAAAGAAAATTATCCAGTCACATTTTATGTGCTTCATTATGATAGAAATGCAGTTGGATAATTTTTGTATGTATATGATTATGCAGATCTTGATAGATCCTAATGGCGACCCTAACACTGATTTTAATTGGCATTCAAAGTGCCATATCATTTATGCAATATAAACTGCATTCGTTTTACTCTATGTATCGTTTACCTTTATCTAATCCACTGAGCTGACTCAAAAAGAGCTAAGCCATAGGGTAAAACGAATACAGCTATTATTCTGAAAGTTCGTCAGATGATGATGATGATGAAGATATTTTAAAACAAATTTCGAAACGCTATATTGATGCCAAGAGCACGCATGAAAAATATTATATTGAAAATATAAACCTTTCAGATGAAGGATTTAAAGAACACTTTAGATAATATTTAATAATTAAGTTGAGAATTTATATAATTAAATTTTAAAAATTTATGAAAAAAAGATTTAAAAGATATCTT
>JANQDE010000557.1:4719-16982 GCA_037157785.1 Cephalotes varians
TTTTTTATAAGTTAAATATTTTGCACAATAAAAGATATCAATTAATTTTTATTTTTTAATTTTAAAAGATATCACTTAAATTTTATTTTTTAATTYATCGACAAAWCCTGAGCCAAATGCGGACATAGATGGCTATGGTTTTGCAGTGGGAATCTGATCAATTTTGTTGCCAATCTGCTAGCAATTTGCTAACATTTTGCTATCTGGGGTAATAAGACTATCTTAAAAAGTGTTTTTACAAGCTAAATGTAAGGTATTTAATGTTTATAGAACATAGACGCTTTTAATAATGTTGCATGAATAACATTATGCCGTTTAATTGCGATCTATAACTCTTTATTGAAATGGGAAGAGTTTGTGTGTCATATTAAAATATGTTGGTAACATGGAATAATTAAATTATAAAATTTATTATAAAATTATAATAAAGAGTAGAAAATATGACATTTTTGATCTTTTTATAAATAATAAGGATTTTTTATGTTAATATTTATTTTAATAATTTAACGATTTAKRATTTAATKTTATTGTCTAKGTTCATAATGTAATTTTAYTTATATGCTACATTGTACAGTAAACGTATGATTTTTAACAGTTTCSATTTCAATTTACATAAAAAAATAAATTTGCACTTCATTTTTTATGTTATTCATTATTGTTCCTCAAATTTGAATAGTATTCCATATTATATCCCTCTTTTTTACGCCCCTCATTTTCTCACTTTTTATTTTTTTGTAAATATTGAAGTTGAACTTATATTTCGGAGACTTTTTATTTATTGGATATCATAGCTAACATATTGCTTAAAAGTTCTACGTTTATTGGAAGTCTTAATATGCATTTGTGTCGGAATAATATTAAAATAAAAATTGATATTTCATATTCGCTGCCTTCACCCTACATACTGATAAATATTTTTACTCTTGTGACATTGTGCATTCTTTATAAAGATACGTACCATTTCGATTTTATATATTTTTTAAATTTTTTAATAATCAAAGATATTATCACTTAAATTTTTCAATTTTATATATATTCATAATTTTTTATAAGTTAAATATTTTGCGCAATAAAAGATATCACTTAAATTTTATTTTTTAATTTTCGAAAGATATCACTTAACTTTTATTTTTCAACTTTTATTTTTCATTTAATACAACAGTTTTTTTAAGGAGCACGCCAATATTACTTGACACCCTTTTTTTTTACCTTTTCTTAAAAAGGTAATTTTGTAATGATCATGATTACATAAATTAAACCGCGATACGGAGCATTCAGTAAGCATTGAAATGCCGATCAACAAGTTTGGGACATCGCTCGGAAGAAACGGAGCGGAACCAATGGAGCGGATTACTCAGATATTTCGTGCGTGATAACGCTCTTTGTATGGGTACAGCTAACTTTAACGCAAAGTTGCGCAAGATTAGACGTGTAGCATTACCAGTAGATGATGGTGATGTTGCTAATAAACGTTACGTGCTACAGAGCGTGCAAATTTTTGAAAAGTCAACACGATGAAATCGACAAAAAGTTGGCGGTGCTTCAAATATGCAGATTATGATAAGTGAGCTTCAAAAGATTCAGCAAGTGACGACTCTAAATAGATAAGACTATATATCTCTACATCATTTGCGTGTCGAACACCGCGATGTCTGAGAAAAAAAATTCCGAGAAGTGTCGGCTGGTGAATGAATTGCACGCTCCGGCGAGAACAAATTTTCCACGAAGACGCGTAATAGTTTGGGGATACGATGACTTGTGGCAAGCGGATTTAGTCGAAATGCGTCCTTACACGCGATTCAACAGAGGTTACCATTACATTCTCACTGTTATCGATGTGCTGAGTAAGTATGCATGGGCCGTACCGTTCAAGAGCAAGAGCGGAAATGATGTAGCTACAGTCGCAAAAATAATTCCAGATGATGAAAGATATCCGAAAAATTTGCAGACTGACAGAGGAAAAGAATTTTACAATGCAAACGTGCAGAAACTCTTGAAGAAATAGTGATTGGTATCAATCACTATTCAACATATTCCGTAATGAAAGCATCGGTCGAACGATTTAACCGTACGTTGAAGAACGATATATGGAAACAGTTTATGCTCAATGGAGCATGCTTATGGAAATTACAGATGGATTGATTTGTTACCGCATCTTGTATCAGAGTATAACGCGCGAAAACATCGGACAATCGGTATCTATCGACGTAACTCCCGCGATCGCCGACAAACTCTTAACGACGGTATACAACCGTATAAAGATAGTTGCATTCGCGCGGAAAGTGGGCGACTCGGTACGCGTGAGCAAGTATAAGACATTGTTTAAGAAAGGTTACACACCAAATTGAACTACGGAAGTATTTAAAATCTCTAAAGTGCAGAAAACTAATTCCGTAATGTATCTACTGGAGGATTCTTGCGGAAAATCTGTCGCCGGAGGATTCTATGAATACGAGTTGCATTGTGTTGCTAATCCTGACGTGTATTTTGTTGAAAAAGTGTTGCGTAAAAGAAAGACTGAAGTTTATATGAAATGGCTGGGATTTGACAATTCACACAATTCATGGATACACAAAAATAATGTGTTGTAAAATAAACTAAAACAATGTATTATACACATGTATAAAAAAATAATATATATATATATGTACACAAATATAAAAAATATATAAATATTTTATATTATACATAATTATAAAATATATAGATAGATAATTTATTTCACTTCAAGCTTACAAGCCAAGAAGGGACTTGGTTTACAAAAGGTTTGATCCTAACCTCACTCATTCTTCCATTCTTTTTCACTCACACTCTTTTACAATTACTTAGCCTCTAACGCTTGTTATGTCGCTCCTTCCTATCCTGCCTTAGWCTCCTCCCTCTTGCTCCMCTGTTTCTACYCTAGCYTCTTCCTCCTTTCTTACTTTTTCTTTCCTCTTCCATATTCTTACTAACACTTCTCCCTTTTCCTCGTCCAGGTCTTCACTCCATATCCTATCCCACCTTTCTTTTTTATTGTCGCCTAACCCTTTAAACCAATCCTTAGCTACTCTGCAATCCTCTATATAGTGCTCCATATTGTCCCGGCCCTTTCCACAAAATTTACATTTTCTTCTATCCTCTTCTATCCAAAATTTATTCCATTCCTCTAAATTCCCGCATCTCAACTTCATTAACGCTCTTATCCCCTTATCTCGCTCTCTATATTGCTTTTCTTAAGGTACCTGGGTGTCCCTTCCTCTGCTAATATCTCCTTATATTTCTTGTTATACCTAGCCTCTGCTATTTTAATCTTGCCTTCCTCCCTATTTCTTTCCCTCTCTCTTTCTCTCATTTCTCTTTCCTTCCCCTCTAAATCTCTCATTGAATCTTCTCCTTCTTCTATGTCCCATCCATATCTATTGTAGAATCTTTTCCTCTCCATTCCATATGTATCTTTCCACYCCTCCATTYTTTTTTCCTTCCAACATTCCCTAACCAGTTCTATTTCACTTGTCCTTGCCTTTTCCTCAAATCTCAATGCCCTCATGCCCCATCCTATTTTTAATTTTTCTAGTCCTAATTCCCTATTTATTATATATCTRRGTGWGCAAAAATCCARCCTGAAAATCCATCTGATATAGTCCATCATAATCCTTTCTAACTCTATTCTCTCTTCCCAACCCCATCGCTCTACTCCGTAATTTATGACACTTTGTACTAAATACTTAAACAACATCCATCTCCTTMTTAAATCGTCTCTACATAATCTCTCCCCCAGCCCCCATACTTTCCTAAGCACTCTCCTTCCTTTTCTAGCTAATTCCTTAATATGTTCCTTGAATCCCCCCCCCTCTCTGTCCAAATGAAAATCTAAGTATTTAAAGCCTTGCACCTCTTCTATCTCTTTGCCTTTCCATTTCCATACCTCCTTCCTCTCGTTCCTCCCCCTATTAAAGACCAGAACCTTCGTTTTCTCTACACTTAATTCTAGTTTCCTTGCCTTTACAAAGTTCCCGAGTGTAATCACCATATCCTCCAGCGCTTCTTTATTCCTCGCTAATAATACAATGTCGTCGGTGTACGCTAGATTCCATATCCTTTCCTTTCCTATCTCCACTCCTCCTATCCTTCTCTTCTTAAATTCTATATCTATTTCCGCTATGTACACGTTGAACAATAGTGGACTCAGAACACACCCCTCCTTTCCTCGTCTCAAACTCCTTCGTCATTCCTCTCTCCGTTCTCACCAGTACTTCGGTTCTCTCGTATATCTTTTCTATCTTTTTCCTTAATACTTCCCTTATCTTCATCTTCTTCAGGATTTCCCAGAGAGTGTCCCTATCCACATTGTCAAAAGCTGCCTTTAGGTCCGCGAAGAGCGCATAGATCTTCTTACTCTTCTCCCCTTTCTTCTTTCCTCTTTGTACCAAATGGTTCAGGATGAATACATTGTCTACAGTTGACTTTCCTCTTCTAAATCCCATCTGTGTGTCCGGTATCCCTTTTCTCCTTTTCACCTCTCTTTCCAACCTTCTTCTGATTAATTCCGTATATATCTTGTATGCCGTGCACAAGAGTGAGACCCCCCTRTAGTTACTCGGTAAGCCCGGGTCCCCCTTCTTGTAGATCGGCACCACTATTCCCTTCCTCCAGTCCTCTGGTATCTCCCCTTCTTCCCATATTTGCCTCAATAGTTTCACCAGACAATTCCATAATCCTCTTTCTGCAAATCTCCACGCCTCCATCGGTATCCCATCCACGCCTGCCGCTTTCCTCCTTTTCATTTTCCTCATCACTTCCCTGATTTCTTCTTCTTGGATACTATCCTCAATGCTCTCCTCTTCTATCTCTTTGTCCCCTTCCTCCTTCACTAAACCTCCTTTTCCTTTCTCTTGCTCCTCTCCTTCCAATAGTTTTTTAAAATGTTCCCTCCATCCTTCCGCGTCTATCTCCCCTTCTATTCTCGGTCCTTTTCCTCTCTTTTTGTTTATAAATTTCCATACCTCTGCTTCCTTCTTTATATTTTTTAGCTCCTTTTCTTCCTCTTCTCTTCCTCTGTTTTTCCTCTAAGAAGTTTCTGTACTGCCTCTTCTCTTCCATAATCTCAGTCAATTCCTTCTTTCCTTTCCTTCATTGTTTGTAGTACCTCTGTAGTCTTCTTTTCCTATTAGTGCACTCTCTGTCCCACCAGTCTTTGAATCCTATTTTTCTCCTTCTTACTTTGTACTTCCTCTTGACCATGGCTTTTTCTACCATTCTTTTCATCCTCTGCCATCTTTCTTCTACTGACCAMCTTTCCTGTCCTTCCTCTTGTTCTACTTCCTCGGTATTTTCCCTATATTTCTCTATCGCCTCTTCACTCCAGCTTATCCTTTCTTTCATTYCATATCTTCTCTTTCCTCTCTCTTCCTTTCCTTCTTCTTCCTTAGTGTCCTCTTCTTTCTTCTTTAATCTCGCTTGCAGGGGCATGTGATCCGAGTCCACCCTACTCTCTATCTTAAAATCTATAATTCTGTCCATCGCTCTCTCGTTTACAAACACGTAATCTATAACTGTACTACCTCTCGCTCCTACGTATGTAAATTCCCCCTTCCAATCCCCCTTCGTTCTCCCATTAAGTATGTACCAACCTTTATCCTGTATCCATCCTATAAGGTTCTTTTCATTATTACTTACTATCCTATCCCTCGACCTCCTGTCTTCCTCTTCCTCGTTTCCGCCACCTAGTTCCCCTGTCCTTATATTAAAGTCTCCCCCGATAATCAATATGCTTTCCTCTATGTCTTCAATTTCTCCTAATACCTCTTCCAATCTTTTTTCCAGATCCTTCCATTCCCCCCTATTGTATACTGTGACTATCACCCACTTCTCCCTTCCCTCTCTAATTTCCGTCACCGTCACCCCTTCTTTTTCCTCCCCCGTCCCTGTCCCCTTCTCCCCATCCTTTCTTTCTTCCTATCAACATTCCCCCTTTTGCCCTTCCTTTTCTTTTTTCCTTCCTCGCTTCCCTATAATCCCATTCGTGCGAAATCCCATTCTCAGTAGCCATCCCTTTATTTGTTCCCATCCTTTTCTTTCCATCCATGTTTCCACTAACCCTACRAAATCACTTTCCTTTACATAATCCCAGAACTCTTCGTCTTTTTTTCCCAGCCCCGCCACGTTCCAAAATAAGACCTTTCTCTCCTTCCCCTCCCTCCCTCCTATTCCTTCCTCTCTCTTCTCTTTTCCTCTCCCTTCTTGGCCTATACAAAATTTCTATTCTCCCTTCCCTCTCCCTCCTTYTCTCCTCTTCCTTCCTCTTCCCTTCCTCTCTCCTCCCTTTCTATCTCCTCCCACGTAATCCATCTGTTTCCTATTTTTACCCTTCCTCTTCCTACCTTTACCTCCACGCCTCCCACTCTCTTTTCCCTAGCCCATCTACCCATCCTCTCCTGTACCTTTCTTTCTTCGTACGTTAGGTCGTTTTCTATGAATATTCTTTCTTCTTTCAGTTTGTATTTATTCCTCATTATTTCTTTTTTCCCTTCCTCTCCCTCTATCCTTGCCACAATTACCGGTCCGCTTCTCCTTACCTCCTTCACTTCGCATTCCACCCCCAGCTTATTTYTAATTAGCTCCTTTATCCAATCCCTTCCTCTATYTTTTTCCTTCTCTATCTCACTTGGCATCACTACCCCTCTCAGAACTATATTTTCTTTCCTATCCATCCTTTCTTTTTCGTTTACCCATTTCCTGATCTTATCTACCTCCCTGCTGCTTAGTCTATCCTCACTCCACATCGTCGTCGTGCTGCCATAATTTCTACTTYCCTTAGACCATGATAGCCCTCTTTCGCTTTCATTGCCTGATCCTTCTCTTGCCCTAGCTTCGCTTACTACCTCCTCTTTCTCTCTTACCTGTTCCCTCCATATCTCCTCTACTCTCTTCTCCATCCTCTCAAATAAATCCTCTTCTAAATTATCAAATCTTTCCCTTATTTCCTCCCATTTCTCCTCCCATCTTCCTTCCTCCTTTCTTAATCCTTCCACTCTCTCCTCTCCATTCCTTACATCCGCCTTCAGTTCTTCTATCTCTTTCTTTAATCTATGTTCTTGTTCCTTCAAATTTTCTTTTATTTCTCTCCTAACTATCTGATTTATCATAGCCCTTATGTCCGTCAAACCTTCCGATCCTCCCTCCTGTTTGTCTGTTTCCTCCTTTCTCTCCTCTAACTTAAATGTAACTCTTTTCCCTCCATCCTTCTCCTCTGTCGCTAGCCTGCTTTGCCTTCCTTCCACTCTTACCTTTCCTGCCTTACCGACGCTTCTTGWGCCGCTCACGCTTCCCGCGCAATCTCCCTTCTTACTCGCCATAACCTATCCACTTATCTCACTTACCCTATCCTCTCCCTTCTATCCTCCTGCTCCTTTTTCCTTCCCTCCACTTACTCTTTCTCTCTGGCTATCCTACTCTCTATTTCCTCTACTCTGTCCTCGCACTCTTCTATTCTATCGTTATAATCGCACTTTCTTTACGCTTTAGCACCTCGCACCACACATCCACTCTCACGCCCTCTAACCAAGTCTATTATAAAATATATAAATATTATGTTATACACAAATATAAAATATGTAAATATATTATACACAATTATAAAATATATTATACAAAATTTATTTACGATGGTATAATGTCCCCATGACAGCGTGTTGGTAGAATCTGGCAGAATGTATCGTTTATCATCGTACGGACTTAGAGCGATTTTCGTTTCGGATATCGTGTATACCTTATGCAATTTTGATCTTATACATGATTGCTTTCGCGTCATTTCGTCAAACAAACATCGCGACGTTACTCTTGATGCCTTTGACTTTCTTCGTATCTTTCTTGCGTCGACGCGTAAGGCGTACATCTTTGCTCTAAGCCCGACAAATTCGGTCATGATCGCGCCATCCTTCATCAAGTCCGGTACTTCTTTATTGACGAGTGGAAAGCCGTACGCGTTATCGACCGCGTAATCGCTCGTGTCGAATCTGATGTCACGTTTCATAATGGCTGCGACGACGGGGTTAGCTCCGGGATCGCCGAATCCCGAGAGAGCCAGTCCACAATTATAAGCTGTACAATTAAAGCGATACGCGACGATTTAGGGAGCTTATTACGCGAGACGACGAATAGATCATACACGAGACGAAGACGGAGCGATACGCGAAATGAGAACTCTAAACGATGCGCGAAACGAAGACGGAACGATACACGCAACGAAGACTAGATAGACAGTACGCGCGACGAAGAAGAGACGATACGCGCTACGGAGACTAGGCGATGCGCGAGACAAAGACAAGACGATATGCGCTACCGAAAAGAATTCGCCCGCAAAAACGAGACTACGCGATTGCACAAGCAAGACGATACACGACGACAAAGACAGCGCGATACGCGATGAAATAGGCAAGACAACACGCGACGGAACGATTTCGACACGTAATTGCAACTTAAAACAATGGGCGCCAAGCGCGAATGATCGCACCACTCTAATATATTTCGTTGATTGTAAATTTCGTCCGGCCGCTCCCCGCTCAGTATGTGGCAGAGGGGCGTGATTCTTTTAATCTTGGTTGGCAAGGCCTGAGAGAGAGAAGGTCAAGCAATAAGCACAGCACAGAACTTACAATTAGTAAAAGAAATAAAAGACAAAAGTATATCTAGCAAAGAAAGAAATGAAAATAATACAAAAGATAAAGAAAGAAATAACTGGTCGTAAAGAGAGTCGAATAATTGATTTCCGATAGACGATCGGATTCAGCGTGGTATTTTCTGCGAATACGAGATCGCGCTTTTACCTTTTCGTTACAATTCCGCACGCAAGACGCCAAATTTTCCGCTGACCCGCGGACGATGTAATTAACATCAAATCTCACCCGCAACTGTTCACGGAACGAACTAAAGTATCGAGAGGGACACGACCAGAAGTGCCATCAAGGGACGCTGCCCGCGAGCCACGGATTCGCACTACAAACGATACGGTAAGCGCCGTGGCCCGCGAACAGAACGCGCAGTCCCAACCCGACGCGTCCCAATTACAATATTCAGCACGCGGTGATTCCAATCTTTAATACGCGATAATTACAATCTCTAATACGCGATAATTACAATCTTTAGTGCACGGTGATCCGCAACATCCGACGCACGACAATTCACAGGATCTGACGCGACAATTTACAAGATCCGATACACAACAATGATCCGATTTACATGATCCGATATACGATACGATACAGAAACGCTACTTTACGCAAAACGACTGTCGGTCCGCGATTTCTCCGGAGGGAGCTGTTTCACCCGCGTTACCCAGGGCAGACCAGCCTCGTGACGGTAATTCTTTAAGAAGCTCCGACTTAGCTCCGCTCACCCCGAATCACCTGCAAGCTCAAAACGCGATATGGAAGAGGCTTTGGCCCTACCCGGGGCTTACCGAACTATGGAGTGGCTGGAATGGTGGCTTACACTGTTTTCGCTGTTCTGGATCGCCGGGCACGCTCGGTGTGGTCCGCTCCAGATAGTTGCTCGCCGAACAGTGACTGCCGTCGGCGCTCGCCCAGACCCCTCGAGTTTTACGCCGATTTTCGACGCATCCCCTCAATACTGTATGCTTGGAGCGCCCTCGATCCTTAGATCCTGGGTAGAATCCAGGGATGTGCAAACTTTTCCGCGGCCCATAGATCTTGTTGGGGAGACTGAATTTTGTCAGAGGCAGGATCCGCCCGGCTGGCCAGGCCGAAACGGCATCCTCCTCGAGGTTCTTCTCCGACCTAGGGACTTCCCTTCCGCTTGGCCGCGCGGCGGGGTCCTCCTTCGCACTCCTCCCTTTAGGAACCGTCAAACTTTCAATTTCAGACTGTCGAGGCCTTCTTGTCCGTTGCTGATGGAGTGACTTTGACTCGGGGCCTACTTCCTCGGGCACGCCACTCTCTCGTTCTCCTGATGCCCCTCTCCTTAGCAGTGCTCCGGCTCCTCGCGTATACAAAATAATACAAGATAAAACGGCCAACCATTCCGCCTCCGCCGGACTCGCAAAACGACACGATAATAAAAAAAAAGAACACGGTAATTAAGTAATTACATAATAGCGGGTGAAGTCACTCCCCAATCTGGGAGGACCACCCCGAGCATTCCCTCCCTCAGTCGGGTCAATGCCCTTGTGACGATGCCGCTAAAGGCGTCACGTCACATGGCATATACATCGTCGCACTCGATAGAGATAAATAAGACTATCCGTATCAGTGTACATTACTTTACATTTCTCGTGATACATCGGCAACATATAATCGTGATGAAATTCGTACAAACATGTTTTGGATATGTCAAGGATGCACATACCACGTAAATTAGTTTGTTGAACTTCACCTCAAGCTTACGCATTTTTATCGCAACCAGATTCTCCGAAAATACGCTTCTACGACTATGGAAATTTGGTTGCACGTTGCCTCTGCGCTGTATCTACCTTCCCAATACGTTAAGAGTCGCACGTTGACGTGATTGCGCACATTCTCCATGTGGTTTTACCAAATACCGCGTTGTTCATCAATTTGTATAAATTTTTCTCAAAGTYRTTTTTRGCYARTGTTCTAAAATTYRTRTKRAGTTCGATATAATTKCGMAGCCATGGAGATTGCGAGAATTGCAATACGCGGTGAATCTTTGTGATAYGGAGGCCATGACGAGTACAYTRCTGTAGRTTACGATAATGTATGACGTAGCGCTTCTTATTGTATAGAGTTGCAAGGAGTTTGTTCTGTCGCTTGCCGGGTGGTTTCACGCGTTGGACAGAACGGTAGGTCAGTGTGCGCATCGTGAAGATATTGCGAATACTCCAAGTCAACTTCGAGAATGTAACCTGTCGAGGAGTCCAACGCGATATCCATAACGTTAAAATTAGATATATCGTCAACCCATCGAAAATCAGCATAAGGCAATGGTTCACACATTGCCCAAACATATAAATTGTTTACATCGAAATACATAAGATACGACGATGATTTCGATGGATCGTACGATGGCATGTACTTGTTATTGACTCGCGCGTATTTGTTGGAACATTGACTCAAACCGCCGCGTATACCGCGTTCGACAAACATAAGCATGTCGATATCGGTAAGCAGATCGAAATTGATGTGTGTATATTTTAACATCGCATCCCATGTAAAACCCGGTAGAGTATAATAGTACGCGGGATCGATTCCGTAACTAGCGATGCAACTGTCGCGAAAATTTTCAAAGATATCGGCCAACAGCAAGACATCGGTTTTGAGATATAGATCGCTATACTCCCCGAGCATTCGGATGGAGAACCGCCACACGTTGGCGGCGTGTGCGTAATCGCTCTCGGATACGGTATCATCCGTCAATGAACTGTAAAAAGATTCGCGCGATGGTAAACACATCTCGTCCAACTTTTCAACGCAGTCAATGTACTCGTACGGAAAGATGCTTTTTATATAATAATAAATCAACATTTTCTACGATAATTTGGAAAATTCGCGTTGTAATACTCTTAGCTTATCCTTGCTGAGAAAAGATGCCAATTTAWCGAGACTRGTATTAAGAAATTTATATGAATCGATAAATCGCAATTTTATACAAGTTTTTTTATCATTATTTTTGGTGCTTTTGACATTCTTCGTAAATGAAATATATTTTTCTTTCGTTATCGAAAGTAAATCTACTTGTCTTTCGTACGCTGTGGCTATTTCCTTAATGATAAAATGCACGTCATAACCAGATAAATTATGAAAAACAACGGGAATGTAATGCGAATCTTTATAATTTAAATTGCAATTCGAATGGGTGGGACCTCTGTATCGACCARTCAAATGGCAATGATCGCGTACTCGCTTGTCGTCCGGCGCGAATGGTTTTTCACACACATGACAGTGTGGCGCTGTTAAATTTTCCATAGTCGAAATCTACCATTACATTACATTACATTAGCGGCCAGGATACAATTTACTCTATGTGCTAAATCTCTAAGTTGTTTGGTGAACCATACGATGCAGTCATTATTGCGACGAAACCGATACATAGATAACGAATCGTCATAAGAGCAATGTACATAATATCCTACACTAAACACTCGATGATGTTGGCACATGTGGCTCGATTAATCAGTCTTCTCCAAGATGCATTCAAAGTCGGCGTATACGATAAACGGGACTCGTTCTTTCCTGCAGTGGTTCTTGAAACTCAGCCATTTGTCATCCTCGCTCGGTAACCTGATAGCGCAGTCGTTCATCTGTCCG
>JANQDE010000557.1:24644-36334 GCA_037157785.1 Cephalotes varians
AGGAAAAATTAAAATGTGTCAGGTTCCTCTGCCCAACCCTGTATATTGGAAAAATATATTACTCAGTCTTCAAAATTATTTTTTCGTTCCCTCCAAGTAAAAATTATCTTTTCCTTGTATATCGATCTCTATAAGGCAGCGGCTTCGCTACAATAAGAATCCACTTTCGCATTGAAACATCACGCGTTGGAATGTTAATATAAAATCGTATCCATATAAAAAATTTGAATAAAAAATTGAATACTATAAGTTTATTATAAATTACATATATACTAGAAAACTGGAACTAAAAATGTAAAAAATTTGAATAAAAAAATTTAATATTACCTGTTTTTTATTATTATTATTATTATTCTCTTCTATATAAAGTCATTTAAATTATTTCTTATCGCCTGCCTTTTATTTCTGCATGTCAGCGGATTACACCGCGCGTGCCGTAGCGCGAAGCAGAGAACGCAACGGAGGGAGCATGCATGAGAAAGGTAAGTAGAGAAGATGGTAAGTAAACGTAACGGACGAGAAAGAATGCGCGGTGACGGTAGATCCTGCACCATACCCCGCGGACCCATGACACTTCCCGTGATTCCTGTGACGAACGCTATTTCTTGTGACGTCATTTTCGATGACACCATTCTCTCCCTTTCCCTTCCGTGACATCGTTCCCCGCTGACTCCCCCTTCCCCGCGATTCCACCGCGGATTCCCCCTGCCCCGCACCCCCCTCGGAGCTCCCGAGTTAGAACCCGCCCATTATACCTACTGATAATTTTATGTATACACATAAAATAATRATAATAATTAAATGATAGGGAGAGATTATCGATCGTAGGTAAGGTGATTCTATGGGGCCTACCCGCTGGAGTTAACCAGGTAGCCCCAGAGCTTCGGAAAGATATGTTACGAGTTTAGTCCTGGCACTTGCCTAACAACTCGGAATAGCGGATGATACGCTATGAATTTGTTCCTGGCACTTGCCTAACAACTCGGARTAGCAGAAGGATGTACCATGGGTTTATTCCTGGCGWATGTCTAACAACCCAGAATAGCGGGAGGATAGTACAGGAGGAAAAGGAARGAACGAGTAAATRATAAACAGTAAAATAGTGAATAAATAAAAGAAAATATTTTTTGGACTTGCAAAATTACAACATTAACCCTTACAAGGAATCAACTGAATTCTACCTTAAATTCTATGACTTACTACTTAGTTGATTAGATGAACGCTCAACAGAAAGGGTCTAGTTCTCTGTCTCGGTGAAGCTCGGTGTAGTTCGGTGTAGCCTCTTACTGGCTACTGGTATCTTGAAGGACTTCTTTTGAGTATTTTTTCACTATATTCACTTCGCAACACCGAACTTAGAGAGACCGAACTGACTGGCAAAGTAATGGCAAAGTGCCCGAACGGAGTTGATGACTTAACTGATTTGAGCAGAGTGACGGATATAGAGTGCTCAACCGGAGTTGATGACTTATTGACTGCTGCATTCGCGAAGGGCTATATTCGGGAGACTCCCGATCAGCTCTCATCAGTTGCATATTAATGTCAGAGTTTGGGACTGATTATTATTCTTTCATCATCGACCATATGTAGGTTTGCTTAGCATTAGATGGGATCCTTATAAGTCGCTTTATCGCGAAACGTAAGGTATTATTTGCAGTTGACTCTTCTGATCCCTGCGATCATCTGCGTTAGATTTAATCCTTAACACATGCGATATTCCTTTTCTTAGTAAGAGATCAACAATATCTTTTAATCCATAATCTCCTTCTGTTAGGGCTCGACTTTCAGACAATTCCGGGTACTTGCTAAGAAGGTTTTACTATTTGTTAAGAGGAATCGATAGCCGTCATCGCTGTCGTTTCCTGTGATCTTAAAAGACATCTGCAGATATTAGTTGGGTATGTTTGGTATTATATACAGATGTTGGGTATTAATTTATTTGACTATCGTACCTTATGCTGATAACGAAACTCTCCTCATGAAAGAAAAAAATCGCGGAGTCTACCAGACGTAGCAGTACCATGATGCGTCTATAGGAGGGCATCAAGGAATCGCACGCACCCTAAGCAGAATTAGGCTAGAACATAATCGGCGCGGAATTACTAGAGACGTAGAAGAGTACATTAGCAAGTGCGAACATTGCCAAAAAAATAAACTAAGTCGCAAAACAAAAATGTCGTTAACAATTACGAATACTCCAACAAGACCATTCGAAAAATCATCTTGGATATAATTGGACCTATAACTGTAACGACAAACGGAAACAAATATCTATTAATGTTTCAGAATAATTTGACAAAGTTCAGCAAGGCGATTCCCCTCGCGAACCAAGAAGTGGCCACGGTCGCGAAAGAGTTCGTCACAAAAACACGTTGTTTGAACACGGAATGCCGGAGAAAATTCTCACGGATCAGGGCACAAAGGAGGATGGTCCATAAGGGCCGATTTCGGTCCCCTCTGAATTTGACCAAAACTTGTTGGAAACAGTTGGAACTTGTTGGTTTTTTTAATGCTAAAAATAGATTTTTAGAGACTTTCAAGCCTAAACGGAGCTACCCAAGGTCTAGGCAAGGTCATCTGAAGGTCAAAAGCGGATCATCAATCTCGGAAACTGCTAGTCTGAGACAAAAATGACCTTTACAAAAGTTGTAGGATTTCGAACGGGCACTACATCAATGACCTTACTCTTGACCTTGAACTTGATCTTCAAGGTCATTTGAAGGTTATTTTCCGATTTCTAATAGAAACCCCCACGTTTCACACCGGAAATGAAAAGGGCGGAGAATTTTACGAGTGAATACGACTCTTGCTCTTGACATAAGGTCAAAAAGCATAATCATGTTAAGGTCAAAAGGAACAGACCACCTAGCATGGAAAGAAATTGCTAGTCTAAGACAAAAATGACCTCTATTTCTTGACTTTGAACTTGGCCAATCCTCATTTTCTTCCGATCACAATAAGCTAGCTAATATAAATCATGAAGCTGAAGAATAAATCACATTGGATAACGCCAATGCCGACGGTAATAATTACATGACGATTCAGCTTCATGATTTATATCAACTAGCTCATTGTGATCGGAAGAAAATGAGGATTGGCCAAGTTCAAGGTCAAGAAATAGAGGTCATTTTTGTCTTAGACTAGCAATTTCCGTGGTAGGTAGTCTGCTCCTTTTGACCTTCAGATGACCTTGCCTAGAYCTTRGGTAGCTCTGTTTAGGTTCGAATGTCTCTAAAAATATATTTTTAGCATTAAAAAACATTTTCAAACAGATTTTGGTCAAATTCAGAAGGGGGCCGAAATCGGCTCTTATGAACCTCCTCCTTTCACAAGCGAGATGTTTAAAAATACTTCTAAATTATTGAAGATTGAAAAAATTCAGACATCCGCATACCATTCGAAAGCAACGGAGCATTGGAACACTCACATAGAACATTGACGGAGTATCTCAGACATTACATAAACAACAATCAAACCGACTGGGATGAGTGGCCTTATGCCATATTCACTTACAATACCATACCGCACTCAGCTACAGGATTTATACCTTTTGAGCTGACGTATGGCCATTAAGCCATTTTGCCAACAATCCTAACAAAGCAGCCAAAACCAACGTATTCCTACGACAATTATGTGCAGAAATTACGAGAGAGAATACGCGCTACTAATCAACTTGCCAAAGACCATCTAAAACAAGAAAAAATTAAGGCAAAGTTACAGTACGACAAAAGTGTCAATGAAAAAACATTTAAAGTAGGAGACAAGGTCCCACTTCATGAAACAGTCAGAAGGACGATCTAAAAAACTAGAATCACAATGGATAGGCCCATATACGATAACCGAAAAAATTAGCGACGTGAACTACGCGATAAAAGGAGGACAAAAAACGGTACGCGTGCACGCAAATAGGATAAAATCATTCATTGAAAATTAAGCGGAGTAGCAGGCAGTAAGCGCACGACAAAAAAAAAGGGCGCAGTAATAAGAGTAGTAATAAGATATTAGTTAACTACACTTGCATTAGTTGGCGGACGAAGGTAAGACTTCCACTTCCTTTGCCCCGATGTGGATGCATACACGCACCCGCAAGCGGGCAGCAAACAGATTGCGGGCCAAGCTAGGTTGCAGGCACGAATCGTCCTCCCGAAGATCCTGGGCGACCCGCAACCAATAGGCCTGCCAACAGGCGTCGCACGTCGACGGYGCAAAAAATCCGTATAGTACACTTCATGTTGTAATGAAGACTGACAAGACTAAAAGTCGGACAGGAGAGAAAAGAAATTTCCGCATCAGGAGAGGCGAGGATTCATAGAATAGTAACGTGAATCCTTATCTTGCAGGATACCATTGCTGTGGAGACCTATCACAGAGACGAAATCCAATGCCACCTGATCATACGAATGGAAAGAATTCCAGCACATGCCCGGAATCTACTTCGAAGAAGTCGGAGTGATAAACCAAGTAGARTCCGCGTGGAAATTAGTAATAAAATTGGACGTCGGAGACGTCCTTGGAAATACGATTCCAACAACTCTAAGACTATATAAATCAAATGGAGGAACACTGCAAAACCTTAATAGGGAGACTACATCCAGTAGACGTGCACAAACGTTCTATAAGTAATCCACAACCATAACGCTAAACTTGCACTCCTGTTAACGCACCATTATACAAAACCCCCAACAATAAGCGTGAGTTAATAGACGCCATCGGTACAATCAGCAAAATATTCGATACGATGGACGCCGACGATGAAAGGGTAATAAACAAACAACTGAATCTATTCGAAAATAATCAACAAATACCTACAACACGCAATAAAAAACCAATGAAATGTGCTGAAGGAAACAATAGGCCATATGGACAGAAAGAATCTTAAATTATAATGAAAATCTCCTCGTCAATGTAACAGAGAGGATGAAGTCACAATTAGCTAAGTTCTCCCGTCAAGAGGATATAGACGAACGTCTTGCTGATTAACGACTATCACGTGTGACGCCCTTGGGCGCCTCGTCGCAAGAGCTATTGCCCGATGGGGGGAATCTCGGGGATCATCTTTTCCATATCTGGGAGGGAGCGATCTTTCCCACTTCCGTTTAGAGCAAAACTTTATTACTTATTTAAGTTTAGGATTAAAGAACGGTAGCCTAGGTGGTCGGCAGCTTGGAAAATGTACTTCTGGAGAGGAAGTTCAACAACCAGGATTTCGGAGCTAGGAATGCTGACGTGCCCGAGAGTGCCGCCGCTTGTCCAGAGTTCGGCTCCTTCGTCTAATATTGTAACCGTCGAGGCTCTGAATTAATATGGAGCTTCGGAATCCCCACAGCCGCCAGTGAGCTGAAACGACCATGGAACGGATGGAGGATTCGACAATGTGAAAAGAAAGACTGAGGGCGAATGCGAGCCTTGGCCTGGCCAGCCAGGCCAATCCGACGTGAGCAGAGGACGTAGATCCCTACATTATTGGCTCAAGGAGCATGTAGATTCCCGCAGGCGGTGGATATTTGGGACTATGCCCGAAATAATCGATGGACCGATCGAGGGCGCCGTTAACAACCGGAAAGACGAGATGCGCGAAAGATCTGCGCAAAAGACGAAGGGCTTAGGACGAGCGACAGCGGTTTCATTGTATGGAGAGAACGCATCCCAGAGACAGGACTCGGCGAGACGAACGACGATCTATTTTGTAAGCCGCCACTCAGGTGGTCGCTAGCACCCACTCGGGTGGAGCCGAGGCCTCGTGTAAGGATTCGTATCGTAAGTCAGTGGCCGGAGACGGGAATTGCGGGATTCCTTAAGGATCCCGGAAAGCACGAGGTCCGCTGGCCCCGATTCACCGAGGGGGAAGCTCGGCACATCGCGGGGAGGTTCCTCCCAAATGTACCGCCACCGACAGTTTCGCGACGTATTGTTCGTCTATCTTTTGTTTAACGTTGCGTTTGTCGTTTAAATATCGCGTTACGGCGTATTGTATTGTGATGGAATTTAACATCTCGCTAGCGCGTTACCGTTTATCGCTTTATCTTTGGTGTAGAGTCGGATATTCTGTGAGCGTTACCGTCTTACCGTTTCTATACCGCCTATTAATTTGTTAACGCGTTACCGCTTTGTCGTTATATTCGAATCAAGTTATTAATTACATCTATGTTAATGTTCGTTATCTCGCGCGTATCTTTCATGTCATCGGATCTCAGCATTACGATATCGTTCGGGAATTACTATTGCGAGAACGCCTTCGATTGGAAATTCGGCGCATCATTGCGCGTATTATTATCACCTGTTACCCGAGATTACTTTTCATCAAATATATTTTGTTATTATTATTTTACTTATGCCTACTGGTATTGCTTTCGCCTCTCCTCCCGAGCATTCTGTCTGAATATAAAAGAATCCCCTCTATACCATATTGAGCGAGGTGCGGCTGGATGAATTAAAGAGTTATTTGGAGGTTGACGGTCTGACTTTTCGCTCGCGCGTGCGAAAGTCCGGAATCGGCTCTAGCTCGTTGGACGCCAGAAGAAAATAAAGAAACGTGGTTTGGTTTTAACAAACGTAACAGAAAGTTTATTCTTTAAGCAACATATTTACACAGGCAGAGTTTTAGTCTTTAAGCTTGGTATTTACACATGCGGAGTTTTTAGTCTTTAAAGCTTCGTATTTACACATGAGTTTTAGTAAATTAACGTGTTTTATCGGACGGCTGATTTAATAGCGGCGTTTATGCGGTGTCCTGTGCGGACGTGCGTAGCGCAATGTTTCGTGCGAGCGGAGTTCGTACGCTACAAACCGGCGTGCGATTGTGCGAAAGCGAGCAGGGCGTGAGGCACCTTACATGCCTTAAGCAAACGGACGAAACAAAAGTATATTGGATTATGATACAGTTTATATACATAGTCTACAGTTGAGCGCGTAAGGCAGGAAGCGATTTATGCGGATTGAGCCGCTATTGCGGAACGCGAGCGTGGGCTAAATCTTATGCTGCGAGAGGCCGACGTCGTCGTGATTCGTGGCGGCTGGCGCGCACGCGGAGACGTGACGTCAGACTTTGTGACAGCGTTGGGTCGATTGGCTGAAGGCCCGTGGCGGGCCGTGCGAGGCGCGGATTGGTTCGCACGCTTAATCGGGTGCGTGTCGCGATGCGCGGTTTTCAAAGCGGGCGTAGATTCTTTATGCTTAGTTGCGGAGGCAGAGCTGAGAACACCCGTGCTCGGAGAAAGGACAAAGGGCGAGAACGCCCGAGCCTTATGTTGAACGGAGGCAAAGTCGGGAACGCCCGAACTCTGCGAAGGGATGAAGGCTGAGAACACCCGAGCCTTAGGTTGAACGGAGGCAGAGCCGAGAACGCCCGAACTCTGCGAAAGGATGAAGACCGAGAACGCCCGAGCCTTCAGTGAGCGGGTTCGAAAGCCGAGAACGCCCGTGCTTTCGATGTCGGGAGTAAAGAGCCGAGAACACCCGTACTCTTTATGGATTCGGATCAGGATAGCTGTAGCCGAGAACACCCTTGCTAGCAGCTCGATGGAGCGGATCTGGTCCTGATTGCTCTGTGCCGGGCCGTTTTATACTCGCGGTCCGGTTACTGAGTGGTGGCCGCGCAAAGCGGCGTTTATTGAACGCGTGGCGTGGGGCGCGCGGCATGGAGTACGAACGCTAGGCGCAGAGCGCGCGCGGTGCGGGCGCGGAACGCTAGGCGCGGTGTGCGCGCGGTGCGGGCGCGGGGCGCGTGTTATTTACAACACCTTATATCTAAAACTTATAACTATGACACGGCACATTATATACACTATTTTACAGATCGTGACATATCGTCAAGGTTTAAGGAAATTATTCGAGTGGCGCGATTGTTCTCGCCTGGCGCCCATTCTTTGAGTATTGCCTAATCGGAATCACCGGATTTCGTACTGAGTCTGTTACCGAACATCTACCGACTTGCATATAGTCTTGATTCAGTTACCCACTATTTGAAATAGTGATTACCGTTTTGATTCCGTTACCGGATACTTTGACTACCGAATACCGTTACTTTGATTAAGATGATTGAATTATTGATACTTTTACCGAGCATCTCTCTATAAGTGATTACCGCTATCGTTGAATACCGTTAATTGCATATAAATTGGGCATATCTCCTCGGGATTCGGTGGTCCCAAGAAATAGCGCGTCAGTAGCATAGCAGGGCCGATTCTAACTCGGGAGCTCCGAGGGGAGTGCGGGGCAGGGGGGTACTTCGGGGCGAGGGGTATGACGTCACGCGGGGAGGAGGAATCCATTTAATTACTTAATTAATTAACAATTAATTTAGATAATCTAATTAAATAAAATTCTATTAATTAGATAATAACAATTAATTTACATAATTTAACAAATTGAAATTCTATTAATTCATAACTTCGATTAGATATGACAAAAAAAATGCAGCCGCGTGTTTTCTCTCTTTACACATATACCTATCATCTTTTCGGAGGCGTTATCTCTCACATTGAATCGTACTCTATTAGCTGTATCATTATTGATATTTAATTAAAGGGAAAGAGAGGGGAGAACTCGTTCCAACAAACAGGAACGTGCAGGTCTCGAAGTGATAAAGCGAGTGATAAAACATATTTTAGGAGGAAAGAAACAGAGATTATAATTTTGTTTTATTTTAATAACTTGAGGAAAAACCACGCGTTTTCTTATAAATTTAAACCGCTGAGGCAGGTGAGAAGAAACATCTTTAATCTTATTTTTAGTTTATTTTTCATGGAACGCGTCAKACACAATATTATCTAAGGCATATGCTATTAATTCACATTCTATGTTAGATTCTGTATCATAAATCTTGCGCAAAATGTTTGCAGCATCATATTTATTAGTGATACAGTTTCGGCGTAAATATGTTACAAAATGTTTAAATTTTTCGCTGACAATGTGCGTACTCTGACATAGTCCGAAATATACATGCTCAATACAATGTTCATGTGAATAAAAATCGTATAATCGACGGCTTCACATACAAGCAGACATCCCGTGATTTCAATTTTACAACATCGGCATTATATAGTTTTACGAGATCTATAATCAGGTCTTGAATCGTCAATGATGAAGGTGCGGGAGACTGTAGGAGTTGCTCAATGTCAGTATGTCTTGCGATAAATGTCTTCCATGTTGCGTGAGGTAATATTATCTGATTGCTTTTATTATCGCCAAGTACCATTTCCACAGAGAACACTGGCCCCACGCTGATACCAATGTCCAGATATTTATATGCCGTAGGAGTTAAGGCGAATCTCCTTTCTAATATGCGAGGTATATGACTGGGTTCCGAATGAGATGTACTGTAAAAATAAATTAGTTATAGAAAAATTGTATTAAAATATATAAAAAATTTACGGAATTGAAACTTACTCATATGCTTCATCTTGTTGAACGTAATAATTCATTTTCTTTTACAGTTCATCTTTAAACGCAGCTCTAGGTAGTATGAGTGGATCGAACATCCTTGAGTAACTGACATAATAATAATTCCATATGCCTTTTTTAAGTCTGCATCCCTCCCACATATCTTCGGTAGTTTTTCAATTTGCGAGCTACTGAATTATCGATAACACCGACCGAATCAATAATGTTGGTACAAAACATATTAATTAGTCGCCCCAATTTCTTTTTTTTTCCCACTCCTCATCTTCCAGTGGCGCACTCAATTTATTTTTTTCGCATCAAAAGTCATTTTAAGTTCTCGTCTAAACATCTTATTTCAATATAGATGTCATCATATTCTTTAACGTTGAACTTATTATATGGATAACATAAAAGTATCATCTCGTCTTCATCTATATATACTTCATCGCGGATTACTTCTTCTTCTTCTTCGTCGAAGTTTCTCTCGCAAAAATTGCGAAAACCGTGGATTTCTTCGTTGCAATTTCCATCGCGAAAACCGCGAATCATACCATGGCATGTAGCAAGATATGAATATGCACGATCATCAAAAATCCCATTACAATCATACATATTACCACACATCTGCAACATTTTACGTTTGGTAAACCGTGTCGTCACGTTGCCAGTAAGCGCGTTTCGAAATCCAAGTTCTCTTCCACGAAGTAAATGCACCATCGAAGAACAATATCTATCCATTCTCGTTTTTTTTCACACACTTATATTTTTCTATGATAATCATAACAGAGTGACTGATGCGGTCACGTTGCCTCGAGTTCTTCTTTTAAATAGTGTTCTCCTCCACTGATAATTTTCAGAAGCGGAGTAGCAATAACTTTTTTTTTTGCGAGAGGTAAGAAAATCTTCGCATGTCCCTCAACCCCGAGGGCCCCCAGACCTAACCACAGCCAACTTGACCGCGGCAGGCCCAGGGACTTAACCCGAGGGAGGAGTAGACCCCCCGTACCGCGGGGCGTGCCGGATTCAGTGTGGGGCGCCTCCAATCAGGAGGTCACCCGGCACTGCCTACCGGCTAAAAACTCACCTCTTTCAGTATGAATCAACACACGCAAGCTAAAAGATAGGGGAAGCCCCGGAACTGTTGTTCACATTACTTCGAGGCGTCCCCCAGCTTGTGGGATACTAATCTCCCAGAACCTTATGCGGGTTAACCTAACCTATTATTTATCTTAAGCTGTTATCATATGTATGCACATCTTCTTGGAAACGTGCTTCCCAACTAAGTCCCGCCTTAACGCCCACGCGCGCAGGCGCAAACCCCACATTTCTTTGTGGAAGCCCGCAACATGTTCATGACAACATTCAGACACACAAGCAGCAAACATTCTAATGTGTCGCCGCAGGCGTATTTTCGAAATCATGGCGGGGGACGTCGCAGCGCGGCATTCGCGACAACCCGCCGAGCACGCTCCGCCGCCTCCTTGGCCGACATGACGCATTCGGCAAATTGTAGAAACCGGCCCACTTATTGAGTGAGGACGCGACGGCACCAAGCACCGAGACCAATCGCAAGTCCGGTCCTACTACCTCTACCAATCGTTCTCTTTCTGCAGCCCATTCGGGGCACTCCTCAAGGGTATGCTGAGCCGAGTCCTCTGCCCCCCCGCAATGCGGGCTGGTGGGTGACACGGCCCGACCAATCCTACAGGAAGTCCCCAAACGAGCCGTGCCCCGTTATAATTTGCGTGGTCCGGAACGTGAGTCCGCCACGCCCCCCCCTCAACCCATTCCTTAACCTTTAGGCTGCCGGAATGACTAAATATAGTCACTACCTGTGATCGGAACTTTACATAGGTTATATCTAACAAGGGACTTCTTTATTATTTCGAATAAATAAATGTATACAMGTTCACGGAGAACATTTTGAACATTTAATAAATTAAATAGAGTCAGAGTAGAATGTTGATTYTTTTATTTCGTGCGATTACTTCCGAGCGCTTYAAGTACCTATAATTCGAAAATTCAAACCGTCATATTTYTTYAAARAACCATCTGACAACAAATTGGTTCAAATAAAACTTAATTGTTTTTTTTCGTAGAATCCAAAAATATAATTTCATATACAGGTTTCCATTTAAAATTGTTATGTTAACTTTTGCCCCAACAAAGCAACTAAAGTTTTGAAACGAACTTCCATTCACATTTGAAGATCTTTTAATATCATACAATTTAAGATCTCAACCATTAAAATCGATGGTATAGTTCCCGAGATATCCAGCTATAAACATTTATGCGGGCCACCCTGTATA
>JANQDE010000558.1:4526-16746 GCA_037157785.1 Cephalotes varians
AAATGGAGTTTCGGAGTAAGTGGGTCTAACGGCGGATTTGCGCGGTATCGCCCTCTGCGAGACTGCTGGGGCCGGGTGGGCCGCGTCTCTGCGAGGGTCGCAACCTCCGCGAAATCTCGTCGGGATAGCGTATAGCGTCGGGTTATTAACGTATTTTTTTTTGGAGCAGCCGAGTCGATTTGGGGCCACGCGTTTTATTTGCGGGCCGCGTCGCTTACCGTATCGGGCGGTGCGAATGCGCGGCCCGCGAATAGCCGTCCCTTGGCGGCACCTCTAGTCGGGCCCCTTCGACCTTGCGGCTGAGTGTGCGAATCTGAGTGCGTCGCGGGTTGGCGGCGAATTGTGGGYGGTGCGAAATCGTTTTGTGAGGTTAGGTAGCGTCTCGAGAAATTGTATAACGTTTGCGTGGTATCGARGTCGCGTACGGCTTTTCAGAGGAATAATAGTGGGCCGTGGGATTTAMGAGCGTCCGCGCGGAGTCGTGCGTCCGACTCCTTGGGAAGACAACTTCTCCCGATATTTATTGTTCTGTATTATGTTAACTGTCTCATTTCTTATTTGTTTCTTTCTTTTCTTTTTTTTTTGTTAAATATACTTTACTAATTGCTATTCTGCTTTGGTCATTGCTTGTGCCTTCTCTCCCTCGAACCTTGCCATCAAAAGTACAAGAATCACGCCCCTCTGCCACACACTGAGCAAGGAGCGGCTGGATTAATTAAGAGATTAATGAGGAATATTAGAGCGGCGCGGTTAGTCGCGYCKGGCGCCCATCTTCGTAAGTTTGTCACGTATTGAATTATTCCCTTGTCGCGTATCGTCTCGTTCGTCTCGGGTATGATATGGTTCTTTCTGTCGTGTATCATCTTGCCCGTTTCATTACGTGTTATTGAAATTTTCCTTGTCGCGTATCGTTCCGTTGTTGTTTTCGCGTATGACCTCGTGTTATTAGATTTCTTAGAGTACCGCGTACCGTCCAGTCGTCGCTTTGCATATTATTTGATTTTAGCTTCGCGTATCGTCCAGTCGTCGTTTTGTATCTTATTTGGTTTTAGTTTCGCGTATCGTCCAGTCATCGTTTCACGTACCCTTTGGATCATGATTTCGCGTAATTAGCTCCTTAGATTGTGTATCGCCCTAGTGTACAGTTTATAATTGTGGACGGGCTCTCACGGGATTCGGCGATCCCGGAGCTAACCCCGTCGTCGCAGTGTAAATGATATATTACAGTACATGCCAAGCACAATAATTCAATTGTAAAAGATTTGAATATTTATTTAATAAACGGAGTTAGAAAGCCGTTGCTAGGACGCAAATGGATTAGGCAATTTAACGGTCAGGGTTTTCTAGTCTGTAATGCTCAAGTAAATAGCGTAACAGTAGATGCTCATAGTAAGTTACAAGCAATACTAGAGAAATATCGAAACATTCGTTCTTCAGAGTTTGCTTCAATTAAAGATATACAGGTACATCTAAAGTTAAAAAAAAGATGCGTCTCCGGTTTTCGTGCGAGCTCGACCTGTTCCCTTTAAATTACAATCGCTAGTTGAAAATGAGCTTGAATGAGCTACGTTAGAACAAGCAAGTATTATCGAGAGAATTGAGTCATCTAAATGGGCTACATCCATCGTCCCAATTTTGAAAAAGGATGGGAGAATTCGTATTTGCGGGGATTACAAAGCTACGCTTAATCCGCATTTAATTGTCGATGAGCATCCTTTTCCTACAATTGACGAGATGTTCATGAAACTTGCGCAAGGAAAAAAATTTTCTAAAATTGATCTGAAACAGGCGTATCTTCAATTGGAGATAGCGCCCGAGGATCGCGAGTTACTAACTATCAGTACATGTAAAGGATTATACCAAGTAAATCATATGATGTACGGGATTGCGTCCGGTTCCACCATATGGCAACGCGAAATAGAAAATATTTTGCGAGGAATACTTGGCGTTGCAGTTTTCTTCGATGTTATTGTGGTTACGGGTAGTACAGATACGGAGCATTTATCACGACTTGAGAGAGTACTGAGTAAATTATATGAATTTAATGTTCGAATAAATTTAGAGAAATCGAAGTTCTTTCTAGACAAAATTGATTATTGCGGTTATGTAATTGATAGGGTAGGTATTCACAAAGATAATCGGAAAATCGAATCAATACAGAAAATGCCACGGCCTAAAGATGTATCGGAAACACGGGCTTTTACAGGTATGATAAATTATTACGGTAGATTTATACAAAATTTAAGTTCTATTTTACATCCTTTAAATAAGTTATTGCAAAAGGGAGTACCTTTTGTGTGGTCTAAAGAATGCGAAACGGCTTTTAATAAGGCTAAAGCAGCTTTTACAAGCAATCAAGTGCTAGTTCATTTTAATCCGAAATTGCCATTTTAGCAACCGACGCAAGCTCGTACGGAGTCGGAGCGGTGTTGTCGCACCGATATAATGGATCCGAGAGGGTCATTCAATTTGCGTCACAAGCACTCTTAAAAATACAATTAAAATAGTCTCAGATTGACAAGAGGCATTTGCAATTATTTTCGGTATTAAAAAATTTATTCAATTTCTATACGAAAACAAATTCACGTTAATAACGGATCATAGATCGCTAGTACAAATTCTCTCACCTTCTCAGAGTTTGCCCATCTATTCAGCTATGCGCATGCAGCACTATGCAATATTTTTACAAGGATTCAATTACGAAATCGAGTATCGGAAATCTGCAAATGCGAATTGTTTATCTAGACTTCCCGTTGACACACCACAGACGGTAGCGGACGTGATAGACACGTATCAATTGGAAATAATCGAAACCTTAGCCGTAACTGCGGGCAGAATAGCAATAGAAACACAGAAAGATAAAAATGTAAATGAATTACTAGAAGCATTATAGACCGGAATATCTAAAACCGCTAATATCTAAAACGAAGAGTTTTAATATTGATCAAAATGATTTTAATTTACAAAATAATGTAATTATGCGAGGTTCACGCGTTTATATTCCGAAAACATTACAAACGGAAATATTAAAAGAACTACATTCAAGACACTTTGGAGTAGTTAAAATGAAAAGTTTGGCTCGTAGCCATTGTCGGTGGCCAGCCATCGATAGAGATATAGAGAATTTGCACGAAATTGTGCAAATTGTAATAAGCATAAGAATAATCTCCCAAAAGTGGAAGTACATGTATGGGAGGCGCCATCGGCGCCAATGCAACGTGACTTTGCGAGGCCATTTTTGGGGACAATGTTCTTACTCATACGACGATGCTGTTTCTCGGGACCGCCGAATCCCGAGGAGGCACGCCCAATTTATACACAATTAACGGTATCACTTAAAATAAGATGCTCGGTAACGGTAATCAATAATTCGATGGTCCTAATCAAACGTAACGGGATTCGATAGTCAAGGTATCAGGTAGCGGAATTAAAACGGTAATCACTATTCCAAATAGCCGGTAACTGAATCAAGACTAATTGCAAGTCGATAGATGTTCGGTAACAGATTCAGTTCGAAATCTGGTGATTCCGATCCAACGATACTTAAAGAGTGGGCGCCAGGCGCGAACAATCGCGCCACTCATAGATATTCCTTAACTTCCTAATAATCCTCTAATATACCCAGCCGCACCTCGCTCAGTGTGGTGTAGAGGGGCGGGATTCTTTTATTTTCGCTAGAATGCTCGGGAGGAGAGGCAGCAAAATAATAATAAGAAACAAAGGCACATTAACAGTAATAAAAGAAAAATATATTTGTAGGGAAAATAATCTTGGGTGACAGGCGATATAGATGTGCGCAACGAGGCGTCGAATTTCCCAATCGCAGGTGATCTTACAATAATAATCCCGAACGATGCCGGGGTAATATAATACAAAAAAATACACGGAGTAACGAACATTAACAGAAACGCCGTATGAACTCGACTCTAATACACTACGAAACGACAACGCGCTAGCAACGTAATACGCGGTATAGCAATTGTAAGGAAATAGCGATGACACGCTCGCGGAATACCCGACTCTATAACAAAGACGAAGAGGTATCCGGTAAAGCGCTCGCGAGATATCGAAATTCCGCCACGATGCTAGATACGGTAACGCGTCACCCGAAAAGCGAACAAAACTTAGGACAGAACGTAAAGCCAAAAACGGTAAACCCGAAAACGATAACGGACAAGACAAACAATACGCCACGAGACTGTCGGTGGCGGTATTTTCGGGAGGGACTCCCCGACGCAATGTGCAGAGCCGGGCCGGCGGACCTCGCGCTTTCTACGCAATTTCCCGGGATCCTGAAGGGATCTCGTACTTCCCGTGGCCGCTATTTCCGGCCAGTTACTCACTATACGAGTTGCTACAAAACCTCGGCGCTTCCCGAGTGGGAGCCAGTGGTTACCCGAGTGGCGGCTTACAAATTTCGCTGTGGCTCGTCTCGCCGGATCCGATCCCGAGGATGCATCCTTCCGCTGCGCCAGTCCACCGAACAGTGCTCGCCGTTGTCGCTCGTCCTAGGCCCCTCGTCTCTTGCGCAGATCCTTTGCGCATCGTCCTGCCGGCTGTATTATCGGCGCCCTCCATCGGTTGATCGATGAATTCGGACATGGTCCCATTTCTCCGCCGCCTGCGGGAATCTGTTTGCTTCTCGAGCTGATAGTACAGGAATTCAACTCCTGGCGTGTAGGGTCGGATCGGCCCGGCTGGCCAGGCCAAGGCTTGCATCCGCCCTCGGTCTTAATAGGCCGCATCTTCCATTCCATGGCACGAGGAGGCCTGACAATTCCTCCTCCCTGGCAGCGGTATGGACTTTGGAGCACCATCTCACTGCAGGGCCTCGATGATCAAGGCATCGGACGACGGGGCCGGACTCCGGACAAGCGGTGGCACTCTCGGATTCGCCAGCACTCCTGGTTCTCCAATCCTTGTAGTCCTCCTTCCTTGACATACTCTCCTCAAATTGCCGACCACTCAGGCCACCATCCTTGATTCCTAAACTTAAGTACAGAATTACAATCTCGCTCCAATGCAAGTGGAGAAGACCGCTCCCTCCCAGAAATGGAAAGAACGATCCCCGAGACCTCCCGCCGGCCGGGCAATAGCCCTTGTGACGAGGTGCCCAAGGGCGTCACGTCACACTCATGGTTGACGTCTTCTCGAAATGACCCGAAGTACATATTGTCAGAGATATTACCCCCAAAACTACAATTGCAAAGTGCCGAGAAATTTTTGCAGCATACGGATTACCGCAAGTAATAGTAACCGACAATGGTAGAACGTTTGTTTCTTCAGAATTCCAACAATTTTTACATATGAATGGAATTAAGCATAAACGTACTTCACCATTTAATCCGGCAACAAACGATCAAGTCGAACGTTTTGTTCAAACATGTAAGCAAGCATTAAAACGAATGAAGTGCGAAACTACAAATGTTAGTTCTGCGTTAAGTAAAATGTTACTACAATATAGAACATGCGATAACTAACAAAACCCCAGCGGAAATGTTCYTTAACCGGAAAATATTTACTAAACTAGACCTAATGACTCCGTCAAACAGCAATTCAAACACTAATTACGAGGATATAGAAAACTCGAAAACATTTTTGTGCGGAGAGAGAGTTGCGTGTCGAAATTACTCCGGGAGCGAAAAATAGAAGTTCGGGATAGTGTCGGCAAGAAAAGGGAAACTGCATTACACAATTCGTTTAGACGATGGTCGCTCTTGGGAAAGACACGTTAATCAAATGCGTAAAATCGGAAAAGATACTCCTACAAATTGTTTGGAAAACAACCATTATTATTGGGATCTTGAAAGGCCTTGGGTACCGGTACACCCGAATAATCCTTTAAACTTAGATACGGAGAAGTCTCCGGATGCGCCTGAGAATACTGCGCCAATTTTCCCAGATCAACAAAGATATCGATAAGAGAGCCGTATTAGAAGTTCAGCGGCGTTCGGCTAGGGCTAGGAGACGCCCAGATTTCTTTTCTGAATGTACAGCGAAATAGAAGCTCTCTTTATAACAAGAGAGGGTGTTAGATATGCATAGGATAATCTGATGCGCGCGCCCAAATGATTTCGCGCGCGCACTTGCTCTGCGAATGAGATCGCGACACGCGTGCGACGACCGCGTTCACAGCGGTCATCAGCGACGACAAATACGTGTTGTGGTAAGCATGCGGAAGAGACAGAAATAGAGTAGCGTTCCACGTGTTAACATATTGTGTGTAACGGATGTTCTTTTAAGTAAACGTTCTCATCATCAATAGTTATCCATTTCCAGTGTTATCCATTTCCGATCCCTCTAGTACACAACAGCTTATATCATTAGTTAAACAAAGAGAGCAATATCTCTTGATTCCTTAGACGTACTATTTAGGAAATTATAAAACCGAACGAAATAGATTATGTAAACTTATGTAAAGTATGTCTAAGACTCTTAAAATGACATAAAATTCGATTTCTTTCCAATAATTAAATTTCAACAACTAAATAATATATAAATGAATAAATTCTATAACTCTATGAAGAAAATATTCTTTTTACCGAACAAAGAAACATCGCTCTCACTGAATATCGTAGTCATCCTATGACTCACCTAATTCCGAGAATAGAATAAAGGCTAGCAAACATAGCCATATATGGAAGCACCAAGGACAACAAGCCATATGACCATATATGGTAACAAAAAGAACAAACATGACCAAATAAGGAGATAGCTTAGAAACTTGCTTCAGCGTGACTCATACCGTAAGAACGGGGAGCGACCCCACTGCTGGTTTTTAGAATTGTATAAAACACGGAAACACAGCGCTGCCGCTTAACTTAAGGCAGATTAGAGGACTTATAATAAGCTCTTAGCTTTTAGCAGGCTCGGTATTTAAGACTAGAAAAAGATTACGAATTGTAGGGCTTTAATATTGTATTTGAATAATAATATTTTGAATAATAAATTTTAATATTGTATTTTAATAAATCATACTCATTTTGTAAAATTGTCTCAAACATTTATTCATCGGCCCCTACATTTCGAGTGATTGGGACCTGGAGACCAACGTAACCAACGGCTAGTTATCCTGGATTTTCACGTCCTTCACTGCGATAAAAGATCAAAACAACTCGACGTTTTGCTGAGCTCATCCGAGCTACCGGGACATCACAAACGAAAGAAGACAAAAAAATAAAATGAAGAAACTAGAAAAAATCTATTACAAGCCATCTCATGCTGCATCTTTTTTCAGAGTACAAAAATTATTGCATAAAACGAAAAAAACGATTCCCAAGAACAAAACAATTGATTGGAGAGTCAAGACACATATACATTATATAAGCCTTTACATCATCGATATTCTCCTCGTTTCTATTGTTGTGCCTCTCAGTGCAACAAAGTAATTTTCATGGATACAGCCCGCCTTAGAGATTGGAAACCCGAGAGGAATGCCCAGGTGTGGTACAACAAGATGTCAAATCACTTCCAACACACTTAGGCACAGTTTCACAACTTACTTTAACCAAGGTTTAACTCGTTAAACCTCGTTTAAAGAAAATGTTGCGTTCCACAACTGTCTTCAACTTCGGTTAATGTCGATAACCTGTGGTAAAAATTAAACGCTGCATTTTGGGCGTTTATCGAATTTAAACGAAGTTTATATTGCAATATCATTGGGCGCATCCAGAAGTGCAACTGCTTACTGAGCGTTCTAAGTGAGCTTTTTTATCCCGCTCTATTAATTCAATTAATTTGATTTTTTCAAGATTTGAAAAGAATTAGGACATTTTTTTTTATTGACTGTTTGAACCTCAGACATTTTTTATTTAACACTTTTATAATGTTGTACGCAATATAAAATTCTATACTACAGTTTATACACGTAACATAACCTCACATGAAAACACTTTGTTTCTGTTTTTACGTCTATCAATGGGCTGCGTTCAATGGCCGCAAAAAAAGTGCTTTGCGCTGATAGATTTTACTTTTAGATCTAAAGATCTGAGATACGACTATTTTTCTAGATTTAAAAATATAATTCAATCAGCGCAAAGTGATCAGCGTTGCTTTCTCTGCTGAACGCAGCCATTAATAACTAACCAATCACATTCTATGTTAGAGGAAAGAACCATTTTTTAAAGTTATCTTGTACATACTATAAGTTTAGGTAACGGACAGTTAAAGTTAACAAACAGTTAGTTGTGAACCGTGTACATACAAGTTTAACCATGACGTTAAATTTAACAGTCGTTCAGCTAAGCTCAGTTTAAACTCGAATTTGTGGAACTGTGCCTTAATAATCACTGATTTAATTGATACAATCACTTTACTCTAACTCGCGTGTTCGCTCGCAACTTATCATATTATTGCGAAGTTGAGACATAGCGGTCGTAGTCTCCGACTGGTACGTATTGAAACTCTCTCCGCCCTCTATCTTTTAGCGGGCGTGTATATCCCCATTTAATCGGGTCATTGTTAAGGCAAATGCGCGCGGTCAGCGGCCGTGCGCATTTGCAAGTTTTTGCAAACGCATATCTTTCGAAAGACTGTGTGCTACTTTGATAGGCCTACATCTACGGAGTCTTTCGGAAGATGCTTCGCGGTTTTAGCGTGCTTGCTTTCTTTAGAATTTTTCGAAATGCTTGCAACATGTGCAAGCTTGCTTTTAAGGCTTTTCGAAAGATTCGTCCTAATTTGCGATTGTGATTGCATTTCGATATCGCAATACTTGTTGCTACGCGATATTGACCTTATAATATTTAGTCATAGTTATCGAGCTATAACACTATAATATCGATGATTTGTGGGAAGCAAATATCGTGGATCTATGAGAGATTCGAAATTATAATGATAATTATGGATATTTACTAGTCGTTATTGATATTTTAAGTAAATTTGCATGAGTTGAAAAACTACGCGATAAAACAACTGCGAGTGTTGCAAAGGCTTTAGCGCATATATTATCTCGTAATAATGGCGTCCTATTGTTTTGTAGATTGATTGCGGCAAAGAATTCATAGACGCAACTACACAGTTTTTCTTGAAAAAGAATTGATTTTCATAACTCGAAACCCAGATGTGAAAATTGCAATTGTTGAACGATTTAATAGGACATTGAAAGAGCGTATACGGAAATATTTTACTTCTACAAGAGATAAACGATATATTGATGTATTACAAAATATTGTTGACGCGTACAATCGCTTGTACCATAGCGCTAAAATAGTATGATGTAACATTAAATAATGCTCGGATTGCTCGAGCAAATCTCGAGCGTCAATATGCCAGTAAACGTATTCGTGTTCCTAAATATAAAGTCGGTGATCTTGTACAAATCAGTATCGACAAAACAGCATTCGCGAAAGGATGTGAAGACGATTAAAGTAAAGAAATATTTCTTATAATACGCGTTTCCATACACCAGCAACCACCACTCTACTTCTTACTTCTGATCTTTAGGGGGAAGATATCTATGGAATTTTTTACGAAGAAGTATTAACTAGGATCCGTCGGGATTATGCAAAAACAAATCTCACGGTTGAAAGAATAATTCAAAGTAAGGGTCGGGGTCGGTCAAGACGTATCCTTGTTAATTGACGTGGTTTTCCAGAAAGTTTTAACACGTGGATAAATCCTAGCGATTTGAAAAAATAATAAATATCTATAATGAGGGACAATTTTTACGTAATTTTAATAATAATAGCGCATCATATTTTCCGGATAATACATCAACACATTTTATTACAAGACTGCTACATCAATTACGTTTACAAGGTGAATGGGGTGTTTCCTTAACCGATATTCAAATTCTTATGACGTTTTTCCATTTTCCAAAAAATGAAAAAACAATAGTAAAAAGAAATTCTACCCTCACATTTGAAACTTTTAAAGATAATGAAAAATACTATTCAGACACATCAACGATATTTGAGGAAAAAGAAGAAGAATTAACGATAAATAGATTCGAAAGTAAACTCGAGGAACATTACATAGTATCATGTGGCTCATATCGCTCAATTGACGATCTTATTAAAACAGTGAACGAAATATCATTGAATGTTCATGTAAATAGAAGTGGATTGTCACGTCCTGGGTGAGGACGGACAATGTTGTGATAGTGCCTCCTTTTGGTCAGCCACCTAAGGGCCACTTTAGCGGAGATTGAGGCTCGGACAATGATTCGCGACGTTCCAGGCGAGGGTATTCCAAGCCGATCGACCTATTCAGAATTCGCTGTTGCCCCTGGTTACGTATGCTTTGCGCTGAGGAATGACAAACGTGCGGAACGATGTCGTCGTCGTCAGAGAGAAAGAAAGAGAGAGAGAGAGAGAGAGAGAGAGAGAAGGGAGGTGGAGGGTGCGGGTCGTCCTCACTCGCTCTACCCGAAGGATGAGGAAGTTGGAGGGCGCGGATCGTCCGCGCTCGCCCCGGAGAAGGACGGTTGAGGAGGTGCGGCTCGTCCTCACTTCCCTCTGGAAAAGATAGGAAGGCGGCTCGTTCTCACTCGCTCCTCGGGATAAGGAAGGAAAGATAAGTGAGGAGGAAGTTAGGAAAATTACATTCAAAAACAAACACAATTAATTAAATCATATAATGGTTAAAAAAAAAAAACATTGATCAAAAATCAGCTCGGATACAGTATAGCTCGCTTGTACACAGTTACAATGCTCTGCGCAAACTAGTCCACTCGAGTGCGTGAGGCAAGTCTTTCTTTTTTTTTCTGGATCCAAATAAGTCGGTGTATGCAGTACCCAGGTATCCGCCTTTAACCTGCACTAAACATGAATTATTTACAATAATCAATTAATTTTAGAAGGGCTAATAAGAGCAATGCCGCAGTTAACAAAGCGTAATCAATTAATGTAATTTATTATCTATATTTACAGACGTTTCAGCTTTCCTTTAAGCCATCCTCAGTGTATGAAAGTACAATGCTTCTTCTTGTGTTACCTCATGAATAAATTAATCACTCCCGGACAGCACTAAACAGCAGATCCACAGTGCATGTGATCTTTTTATCTTGTCAGTTGTAATATCAACCAGCGTAGTCCGGAGTGTCACATGCAGTCAGTTGTGCATTAAGCAACGCTTGTCGTGTATTAAGTATTCGTTAATTAAAATGTACGTGTTCTTGTCGACGTTCGATGTTCAAATGGTTCAAATCTATTTAGCCACGTTGCGTTTATTTTGTTTATTCTATCCGTTATTGCCGTGCTCCAGCGCAAGTCAGAATCTAAAATCACTCCAAGATATTTGACGTTTCTTGATGGTATGGCATAATTCAGTATCCGAATCAGCGGAGGCAATCTATGAATCTTGCGAGTAAATACAACTGCCTCAGTTTTATCGGGGTTGATTGACATCTTCCAATCTGAAAGGAATTGCAAGATGTCATCTATATGTGTTTGCAATCTATGGGTGAGTAAGGTAATACACCTCCACAAAGAGGTATATATTGCAGTATCATCCACATAGACCGCAAGACCGGTTTTGCGGGATTTAGGTAAGCTATTAATAAAAATATTAAATAATACCTGGCCAAGGACAGAGCCATGAAGGACACCGGCGTTAACGCTATAGGGCAAGGATTTTGCACCGCAAAAATTCACAATAAAATATCGATTCATTAGGTAGCTACGCACTGTTTTTATAATATAATCCAGTAGTTTGATGAGATATAATTTGCACAACAATCCATAGTGCTATACCGAATCAAACGCTTTTTGGAGATCTAATAGTATCATGGCAGAATTTCTCTTTTTGTTAATTTCGTACGTGAAGTGTTCTGTTAGTCGAAGCAGTTGCGCGATGAATGTCGCGGTCTGAATCCGAATTGCTCGTTAATTATAATTTTTTCGGTTTCCAGATGTTTCATGATTTGTATATTAATGACTTTCTCATATATTTTACTAAGCACACTGAGGAGACTGATCGGCTAAAGCTGATAAGAGAGGACTGAGATTTTCCCGGCTTTGGGAATGCCAAAACTAATGCAGTTTTCCACACCCTGGAGAAGTAACCGAGCTGCATAGATGCCTTAATTATACAGGGTGATTCAAAACAACCCCGGTGTCCTTGTAAAGACGTATTCCTGACTTAATTTTGAAACGATTTTTYCTTTAGCAAAACTTTATCCGAAGCTTAGTTTTTAAATTATAAAAGGAAATAGTTAGCTTATTACGGACCGATTACAGATGGTAGGCAGGGACGGCGCAATCCATCGCCTGACGCGGGT
>JANQDE010000558.1:29564-40594 GCA_037157785.1 Cephalotes varians
GACTTTGAATACTCAAAGAAAATAACGATAAATATTACCTAAATGTAAGATAAAAACACTCGAAGTCTATCATCAATAATTATGCCTAAATATTTCATTATTTCTATGCGCTTTATTTCAGTTCCATCCAAACATTTCAATGTAATATTACTTCTCAATTCTATTCTTACACTTCTTTTCTTACACTTCTAAACTACTATATTTTGTTTTCTCTGCGTTCATTTTTAATTTATTTGCATTCATCCACTCTTCTACTATACTAAATATCATGTTCATTTTTCTCTCTAGCTCCGCACTACTTTCTCCCGTTACATATACTAGCATCATCATCTACAAACATTTTGATACTGTATCTTTCTGGATAGACTTTGATTATGTCATTTATATAGTGATTAACTATTATAAATAACAAAGATCTCAATATAGATCCCTGTGGCACTCCATATTCTGTGGTCAATAACTTAGCATGATTATTAACATTTATTATTAAATCAAACCTGTTGTGTTCTATTTTTTAAATATGATCTTAACCATTCTAATACTATTTCTCTAATTCCATACTGATATAATTTTTCTAACAATCTTTTTCTATTTATTGTTTCAAAAGCTCGTTTAAGTTCTACGATAATTATCCCTCTATCATTTTTCTTTCGCTAACTGTCAATTTCCATTCGTCAATGACAATTTGGATTGTTTCACACGAAAACTATCTTCTAAAGCTTGATTGGTGTTCTGTTATAATTTCATTATTTTTTAAAACATTTCAATTTGGTTTTTAACTATTAATTCTAACACTATCTCAAATATTGATAGCATATTAATAGGCCTATATTCACTTGCTTTTTTAGTTCTTTTTATTTTTGGAATCGGTATTATCATGGATGTTTTCTCTTCTGGGCAATAAGGCCTTCTTTTAGGGAGCTATTTATTATATCAACAAATTGTTCTTTTATTACATGAAACGCTGCTTTTATTATATTACTAGTTATTCCCTCTTCCTGCCTTTCTTTAATTCCAAAACAACTCTCTCTCTAAATCCTCTATTCTAAGCATTTCAAAATTTTCTATAATTTCCTTATTTTTGATAACATAAATAACTTTTTTATATGCATCCCTAGATTTAGCATCTCTATCTATAGATTCTATTATATTATTTTAATACTGTGTATATAATATACATTAAACTTATCGGTTATACAATATTACACTCTTCAATATCACCTAATAGTTCTAAATTCTATATTCTCTATTTTTTGTTGGTTCACCTCTTACTATTTCTTTCAAGGTCTTCCACATATTTATAGGATTAGCCTTTTTTTTTTTGTTAAAGCGGGAAAAATGCATTACGCACCCCCCTCCACCCCGCACCACTCCCCGACCTAACCGGTCAGGGCGGGCGAAGCTTCGGGGGAGTGTGGGACTCTGCGCCGCGCCATGCTGCGACAGTCGCCATACCCACTAAAACACCCGCTCACCACACTCGGCCATTAACGGGGGGGGCGTGGATTTGGAGCTAAACAGCATTACGACACCACCCCCCCCCCTGGCAGGCCCGCTAGGGCGTCACACGGGCGCCAATTGGGCGCAAAACATACCTGGGGGGGGGGGCGGGCTTCGCCCGGGAGCCGCGATACGGCGCACTACCCGGGTACGTGACCCGCCCCCAAATTGACTCCAGGCGTCGTCTTAGGGGGGGCGAGGAGCACCTAAGGCGCCCCAGCTATACCCCACCCCTCCCCGATCGGCTGGTAGTCCATCTCCTCGTCGCCCTTACGGCCTCTCTCCTTGCACGACGGGCAAAACGGTTTTGCCCGGCACACAGCTGCAGTGTGATCCTCCCGGCCACAATTAAAGCAGCAGCGGCTCCTGTCCTCAAGACAGGGACACCGCCGCTGCGCGTGACCGGGGGCCAGGCACCGGAAGCACCTTAGTGGTCTGCCCTTGAGCAGAACCACCGTAGCCCCAACCCAACCAATCTTTATTTTTCCTGCCTCGGCTGCAGGCACCCCCGCGATTGCAGGGGCCTGGACCCAGACGGAACCTCCTCTTGATCTAGCTTCCCGGATGGTACCGACGCGGATGTCCTCCGCGTCGCATCCGGGTGCGAAGTCACTCACGGCCCTCGCCACCTCCTCTGTCGTGACGGTGGGCTCCAATCCGGAGATCCGGAGCTCTACCCTCCGGACCGGCCGGACCACTTTCACTCCCGGCACATCCTCCGCATGCTTCCGGAGTAGGGCGGCCAACTCGTCCGCCCTCCGGGATGCGTCGGCTCCGGGGATCTCAAGGAGGATATCCCCGGTAGTCGTCCTTCTGGAGCGAAGCTCCTTGATCCCATACCTGGACCTAATGTCCGGGACCTCAGCCCTCGCCCGCCTGAGAATATCGCAGGGGTCGGACGTCCTAGCTCCTCCGCCAGGCACGATCGTCAGCCCCACGGCGGCCGTGCGGGGGAGACGCCGGCGCAACTGCTTCCTCCTCCTCTTCTTGCTTTGTCTGGGGGGCCGGTCTGGCGGTACAGCCGCCCCGGCCCCCTCAGATCTCGCCGCCTTATTAACGACCGGCTTTGCGGCAGTCAACCGACCGCCAGCAGCTCTGGCTGGCGGGGCGACTTTGGCAGGGGTCGCCGCCGGCCGCGACTTTAGCGTGGCGGCCTTCGCGGCGCGGGAGGGGGGCGGGTTTCCACCCCCCTCTTTACCCGCCTTCTTCCTCTTCGCTCGTTTCGACGAGACCACCTCCCATTTACCTGTCTCCCCCGCGGGGGTACCCGAAGGGGTCGCCACCGCCGGGGAGGACTTGGCCGCGCCGGGGGGGGCACCGCGGGAAACCGCAGGTGTCCTCACAGACCCGGACACGGTGCGAGCGGGTGTAGCCGCAGGGCCGGAAGGCCCCGCGCGCGCGCCCGCCGCGGGCCTCTTGGCTCGAACTGGGGCGGGGGTTGCGGGACCAACTGGCTGGTCCCGCTTCGCCCGCTTCCTCCGCTTCCTCCTCTGGCTGCGCGACAGAAGGGCCGCAGGGGCCGGCGCCGGCCTCACCTCCCCGCGCCTCTCGTTGGGCGCCGGGGGGGGGGGCGAGGCCGCCCCTCCAAGGCGGCCATACGGCGCTCGAGGCCCCTAAGGGACCCCACGATGTCTTGCAGGACCCCCATTATCTGGGGGTCCGCCGCCGCGAAACGGGCCATTGGGGAGAGGAAGCGCTCGCATAACAGCGGCCCCACTTCCCCCAGTCCCGGACTCTCCATTACGACATCATGGACGAGGGGGTCCACCCTCCCCTCATCAACCCCCTCAAAGGGGGGATCCGGGGCGGGGGGTTGCCCCCTCCTCTCTCTGATGTCTCTCTTCTTGCCCCTGGGCATCCGCTCGGGGGAAGGAGCGGGGGTGGAGTCCCTGGAGCGAGATTGCCCCAAGAGATACACCCTCCCCGACCTCTCCTTGTTTTTCTCCTTACGCTCCTGCTCCAGCTCCTCGCGAAGTCGGCGAGTCCTATCCTGAAGCTGGGCCATGTCGGCCCTAAGCTTCGCGACGGTATCACCCATCGCGGCATCTACCAAAAAGCGGGACGAGCGCTGACACAGGGTCAAAATTGAGTGTCGCGCCACAGTCGCGCTGACCCGCAGATCGTGCGAGACCGCACCCTGCAGATTCTTACTTCTACTCCTGGCGCCTTCCACCCTATCAAGGGCGTTCAGCGCCAGGACCGCAATCTCTTCATTGCTCTTGGCACCCTCCAAGCTGGTGAGCGCCTTAAATCTCCAAGCATTGACGTCCCCTGTCTCGTCATCCGACGAGAAGTACTGGACGTCATCAGCACGGAGCCTCGCCGGAAGGCAACCCCCGGCGCGGCGCACCTCCGCCCTGTCCGACAACGGGACCAGGTCCACCGGCCGAAGCTCGGGGACACACCCATCAAAGGCTCGCTGGACCAACTCCTCGTTGGTCGGGGAAGGCGGCAGGAAAGGCCCCGAGCCGTCCTTGCGGGGGCGACCACGCCCCCGCTTCAGCGGCTTCGAGGGGCCCGAACCAGCTACTACCGCCTCCTCGGCCCCACTTTCACCATCAGTGTCCGGGCAATCTGGGATGTCGGACTCGACCTCGACCTCGATTTCCATGTTACCCTCCTCCTCGGAAGCCTGAGCAATCCTGAGGACCTGGGTCCCCACCGTCCCAGGCGCCCGTCTCTCCCCCAGCAATCCGGGCCTGTGTGGTCCAACCGGGCCAGGGGAGTCCGAGCCTTCGTCTGCGCCACCGCGCAGTCCTGTGGGGAGGAGCAAGGGAGGGAGGACCTCATCAGCCTCCTCGCCGGGCCACTCCTTCGGCCGCTCCGGCGGGTCCCAGTCGACCCCCTCCGGGCTCCTTGCCAGCTCGGCCTCATACTCCCTACGCTCCTTCTCATACGCCTCCCGGTCCTCGCGTTCGTACGATACCCGGGCCAGGCCCCCGTCACAGTCCCCCCTCAAAAAGAAGGGCTTGACCCCGGGCCTAAGACCCGAGAGCCAGCCCCGGAAGACAAGGGTCTCCACCTTTTCACCACTCGCAACGCTATGAAAGGCGTCATGAACGGCTCCCCGCCGAAATTGCTCGCGCCGCGCCAGGAATTCCCCGGGCCCAACAGCCCTAGGGGCCCCAGGCAGCGCCGCCAACTGATCAGGAGGATACTCCTTCAGCTCCGGGTAATATTCTGGGGGAGGGGCCTCCTCAACGGCGGTAGCCAACCCAGGTGCCCGCCGTGGACACCTGGGTAGTGTTTTGTCCATCGTATGATTCAGGAGCAAGCTCCTCCGACCTGAGGGGGGCTGGAACAACACCTCCCTCCTGCCGGTTCCGGGGATCCGAACTCCCGGCGCCAAACTCTTTGTTCTCCATTTATGAAGCCATACTTTGGTTTATTTCAAGGGTTTTCCTTCCCTGGGTTTTCTGTCTGGGTTTTCCTTCCCATAGGCCATTGGTTCGCGACTGCTTATTCCCCCGAAGGRTTATTCGCAGCTACCCACCATATCTGGTGGGCGTTCCCCTATCCACCACCTGGGGACGCGTCCGGTCGCAGCGGCCACTGCATCCCCATCCACGGGCTGTCCGCAAAGCGAGACACCCGCTTCCGGGGCCGGATTTATAGGATTAGCCTTGTTAAGATCTATCATATTTTCATAATATTCTTTTTTCTTTAACCTAATTAATTTAACTACTGCATTTTTTTAAATTACGACCAATTTTGCTCTGTATCGGTATACAACGCTTTCCTGTATACTTTCTAACTGCTGCTTCTCTTATCTCATCTGAGAACCATTTTTTCCATCCCATACTCTCGGAATTCTAAATTTCTTCCTAGGTGCTGTAACATCCAATGTATCTGTTATTATATCAATGAATTTATTTGCTCTTACACTGACGTCTAAATCTTGATTGTGCTCTTATTTATTTTCGGTCTAATAAATTCATTTACATTAAACTCGCTATAATTCCTAGCACTAAATTCTCTATATTTGCTCTCAGATCTATTTGCATTTAGTTTAACTTTTAGCCACGCATGGTCCGTAAGTTCAGATTCAGGGATCATTTGTACTTCTATTTCATTGTTTGTAAAAACTAAGTCTATAATTGTTTAACTATCCTTTGTAATTTTTGTCGGTCCATTAACAAATTGTTTCATACCTAAACTTAACATTGCCGTTGGTATTGAATCTGTTACCGAACTCAAGTATCATCTCAAGTATCAAATACCATATTAAATTTGTTACCGAACATCTCAAGGATTGAATATCATATCGATTCAGTTATCAATTATTTCAAATAGTGATTACCGTATTGATTCCGTTACCGAATATTTCGACTAGTAAATACCATATTGATACCGTTACCGAGCCTGTAAGAAGCCCCCCATTTTTAGAATTAACTGATTTTGACAATTGTACTGAATTGTGCTAGATTTATGCTACATTGTGCTAGAATGTTAAAATTATAATACGAAAAATACGTTGAAAAATGAAACAAAAAAAAACAATTTTTTAGGGTAGCCGGGGGGGGCTACCCTAAATATAATAGTTAAAACGTTAGTTGTATGCAGAATTACCCAAAATTATTTTTTGTCGTAACTTTTTGTATTATGACTATTTAAAAATAATACTTTAGCAGAATGTTAACACAACCTAGCACAATTTAGCACAATTGGAAAAATTTAAAAAAACAAAAAGTGGGGGGACTTTTGGTTTTTTTTAATTTTTCCAATTGTGCTAAATTGTGCTAGGTTGTGTTAACATTCTGCTAAAGTATTATTTTTAAATAATCATAATACAAAAAGTTACGACAAAAAATAATTTTGGATAATTCTGCATACATCTAACGTTTACACTCGCATCAATTACTCTAATAACATAAAATTGCATATATAAGTTATGCGTGTCTTTTTTTTTTTTTTGTTGCGCAGGGGAAATCCTTTATGGATACCCGGCAGTCCCGGGGAGGACCGCCGGGTTATGTGGGACTCCTCGGGCCACCGAAGCACCCCTAGTCTACCCACTAAAACCCCTGCGGGTGGCCTACCTCGCGCCTAATTGGGGGCGGGACGGGATCTAGAGCATCAGCACGACTAACACGCCCCCAGCCAAGCGCCCGAGAGCGCTCCTACTCGTGCTGGGGGCGCGGGCAGCCGACCAAGGTCGACGTCCCGCACCCCCGACCCAACGGGGCAGCGGCCCACCAACCGCCACCCCGTGCCCCCCCGTGGGGGAGCGGGGATGGGRTTCGAGTCACCCGCTCGAACCCYCTCCCCCAWGAGGAGGGAACCAGGACCCCCATTATCTTTGGGCACATTCCCGGCTCCCTCCTCTCCTCGTCCCCCCTCCTCCAGGACTAACCTCCGGGTAGAGGGGGGACCACTGCGGGTCGGGGGTCTCTCAAGAGGGGAGGCCCCCGTCCCGCAAATAGGGGAGGCAGGTGGCCTAGGAAACCGAACTATTCAGTCCGATCTCCCAGGCCCCCCGCCTTTTGTAACCCCCTATTTCTTCTTCTTTTTACCCTTCCCCTCCCTCTTCGGGAGGGGAAGGGGGGCCAGGGAGACCGAGCATTCCTTCAGCTCGGTCTCCTCCCGGCCCTTCCTTTTCAAATTGTGTCTCAGCTCCTCAACGTCCATTTCGTCGCCGGAGCCGAGATCACTGCCCCACAACCGGCCCGAGGGACGCCCTTCAGAGGCGTTTCCCGGCCCGGTCGCAGGGCCCCTACCCACCCCGCTGGATCCCTCTCCGGGATCCAGCGAGGAGGGGGCCTCAGCACCCGGAGGGGACAAGTCCCCCCCAGGCGCCGAAGCCCCCCTATCCCCATTCACCCCTCCCCCGGCCCCTCTGCGGGACCAGGGGAAGGGGCCCTAGCCGGGCGCTCCCGGGGAGACCGTTCTCCGCGGTCCACCCCAGGAGGGACCGGCCGACACCTCGAGGGGTCCCCAGGCCTGTGATCGGCCTGAAGACCCCTCAGGGCACAGACCGGGCAGCGCGGTTCACCCCAACACTGCCCGATCCGATGCCCTTCCCTTCCGCACCCCAGGCAACAGGCCCCCCGGTCTATTTCCGAGGGGCACCATCGCCCGAGGTGCCCACGCCCCAAGCAGCGGAAGCATTGGGGGTCTCCCCTCTCCACAGGAGACACCCCCACCCGGGCCCACCCCATGGTAAGCCCGGGCGCCCCCGCTACTCGCGCCGCCGCCTCCCGCGGACAATCCACCCAAGCGGTGCCCGCCCCGGACATCGACGTCCGAAGCGGGCCCACCCGTATCCGCCCAGTTTCTATCCCTCCTTCCTTCGCGATTACATTCGCAATTTCTTCCTTCTTGGCTCCCGGTGGAAGACCGGTGAGCCTTAGTCTCATTCTTTTCATGAGGGACCAAACCCTCGCCCCCTCCTTCTTTTCAATGACGTCCTTTATCCGACCAGCTAATTTTTCGGCCTTCTCCTCTTCTTTATCCCCTTGTATTGTCATGAGGATCCCTCCTCTTCTCGTTGTTCTGATTCCAATCGAGGGAATTCCCATCTCTTCCAGTGGAATGGTCCTTTCACATTCTTTTATTACCTCTTGATATTCCTTACTCCCTCCTCCCTGTATCTCAATTATAACTCCTGAGCTTTTAGGGAGTTTCCTCATCAGCGCCTTTAATGACCGATTTCCACTCTTGGATCTCTGTCTTCCTTCATCTTCCTGATCCTTCTGTGTCAATACTTTTCCTTTCCTTTCCTTTTCCGTTCTCCTCCTTCTTCCCAGGACCTCAGTCCATGGAACCTCTTCCTCTTCCCTATTGGCCCTATTGGCGTTAACCTCCACACCTGGGATTCTTCCTTCTAATTTCTCTACTCTCCGGATAAGAGACTCTACTTTTCCTTCCAATCCTTTTTCTTTATTTTCCGTAGCTCCCCTTTCCATTCTCCTAGATACACCAGTTTGGGTTTCTTCTTCTTTTGTTTCTTTGTTTGTTAGTGCTTCATATTTCACTTTCATGTTATTATACCTCCTTTCCATTTTGAGATACCTTTCCCTGTATCTTTTAATCCCTTGTTCCTTTGAATTTATCTCATCTTCCAGGAGTTTCACCATTCTTGCTGTGTTTGCACCTGCGCTTATATTTATCCTTTTCCTTCTGTCCTTTGCTCCTGGTTCTGTTTTTAGAGCATACGCGCCTATATTCTCTATCATGTTCATTATAAGGCTGGGCCTATCTCCGATTCTAAATTCTTCATAGTCTCTTCGTACTTGTTCGACTATCTCGTCCGTTTCGCTATCTGTAAATCTTCCAAGACTTGGCATGTCATAAATAAACGCACTTAAGTTTTCCATTCTCTTCTCGAAAGCTTCATCCGTGTCTTCTAAATCCCACGGGGTGAGTCCTTCATCGGATCCAGTCTCTCCCACCTTTTCCTTCTCCTTTTCTTTTCCCTTTCCTTCCTGACATATTTCCATCCTTTCTTCCTTATCCCGACTCCGACCCTCGGCGATAGTCCTTGCCCCTACCTCGCTCGCCGCCAACGCTGTAGGTAGCCCGTATCCTGATTCGTGCAAAGCACACGACCTGGGGGGGGGGGGGGGGGGGGGGGGACAGTACCCCCCCTGCCGCTCCCGGGCCTCCGAACTCCCGGACATCTTATCCTTTTCCAAACCCATTTTCATTCATTCTTCTTATTTTGGTTTTTTCACGAGGTGTCCTTCCTCGGGTTTTTTATCGGGGTTTTCCTTCCCCTAGGCGGGTTGCCTCCCAAGGCTCACGAGCCCCGGCTGCCCGTTGCGGCCGCCCCGCGAAACGCCACTCCTCCCCGCCGAGCCCTCGTCAGGGTTGGACCCCGACTACTGCCTCGGCGGATCGACGGAGCAGCGGTTCGCAGAGCGCCCGCGGTGGGATCCTCTTGGCCCCCGGGACGGCTTTATCCCGGGTCCGGGATGTCCCGATCCTCCTAGGAGGATCCGGCCATCCCGGAACCCTGGGGGTTACGGAACCGGGTGAGCCCCCCCGCCACGACAAGGCGGGATCCCATTGGGGGGGGTGCACCCACCGCTTGCGCGGATGGGCCGATAGAGAATGGGGCTCTCCCCCCGAAGGGGTCGGCCCCCACCTCCCATTGATGCCCCTCCCTCTCTGCCTGCCTAGAGGGGACTACTACGCACTAAAGGCTTCCCGGGTTCACTGTCCCCGGGGGGCCCATAAGTGCCTACAAACTAAACGTGTGCTGTCTCCCGAATTGTTTTATAGTGGGATGGAGGACAGAAACCCCACTATGGCGGACGCCTGTGTTGGCCGAGGGACCGTCCGTTCCCCGGAGGCACCCGGCTACATCGTCCAGCCTCCCCCCCGGAACCCCCCTAAGGGAGTCCCCCTTGGAAGGCCTTCCGACGCCACCGAGCAGTCCGTCCCCGGCGAGGTGAGGAGGGACCGTGCCATATGCCCAGCGGGACCAAACCGGGGCTGGCATACCCGCAGGTAAGGACCGCATCCCCCGAACGTCAGGCCACGCCATTAGTTTTCGGGGTTGTTTCCACCATGCTGGGAAACAATCCCGACCGCGACCGCCTCTGTTTATTTATCCAGGGGGAAGGCGGACCCCTGTTCGGGATCGGTGATCGGACTCCTTCGTCCGGTCCCCGAGCCCCTTACCCGTGTCCCTGCCTCCAAGTTTTTATACGAGGGGGAAGGCAAACCCCTGTTTCAGGTGGGGGGTGCCCAAGAAGGCCCCCGAGAAACGGTGAGGCTCCCCGAGCACCTCCCTCCCACGCGCTTAAAATTAATACCCCCCCGTTCCCCTAAGGCCTCCGGTCTACCCCACCCTTCCGTCGTGTCCCGTTCGCGTTTCTCCGAGTTATTTATCCAGGGGGAGATCGCCCCTGTTGGTGATGTGCGACACCGTTCACCCCCCGCATGGAGAGGCGTCCGCGTCTAACCACCACTCTTACCCGTGTCCCTGCTTCCGAGTTTTTATACGAGAAGGAAGCAGACTCCTGTTGGCGGTGTGCGACACCCTCTACCCTCCCCTGTTCCAGGGTCGGAAGAGTAGGCGTCTATCCACCGCTCCTACCCGTGTCCCTGCCTACGAGTTTTTATACGAGGAGTAAGGCAGACTCCTGTTAGCGGTGTACGCAGCCGATTCTCACGAGCGAGCGACTGCTATCCACCTGCCCCTACCCGTGTCCCTGCCTCCGAGTTTTTCAAACGAGGGGGAAGGCAGACCCCTGTTTGGAGATGCTTCGTCGCAGGACGTCCTGCCGTCCATCGGTGAAGCATCTCCGAACCCGAGGTTCGAGGCGAGGCCGATCCTCGAACTGCCAGTCTTGATCGGTATCAAGACGGGGGTATTACCTACCCGGGACCTCCCATCGTAGAGGTCGAGCTAATCGGGACATATGCGACGAGTCCCGAGTCAGGAGCCCCGGAATCGAGCCCTAGGAGGCCCGGTTCCTAAGCCCCCGGCACCCGTACCATCCTTCTTCGCGCGCAAGGGGAAGGGCGACCCTTGTGAAACGTGTCCTACCCGGAACCTCCCATCGTGGAGGTTTAAGCTAATC
>JANQDE010000558.1:40609-51310 GCA_037157785.1 Cephalotes varians
CCCCCCCCCGTGATCAGCCCCTCGGGCTGTGAGGGTCGGGGCCGGGCCCGCTCGTCCCATCCCTCCCCGGACGTTGGGTAATCCAGCTGAAAGGGCGGGTGGGGGCTTGGCGACCTGGTCCTCGCGACTGGAGCCTCGGCAGCGGCGTCCATGGGCTCTGGTCCTTGTTGTTGCCTCTGCTCCGGCTCCGTCTCCATGGGCTCCGGCGGTGGCTGGGTCTGTGGTGGGTCCGTTCCCCGCCGTTGCTCCTTCTCTCTTCGAGCCGGCCTTTTCTCGGCTCGCTTGGGGGCCCTGCAGGCCCGGCTGCCGGCCTTGTGATTAGCCGGCCTKCCGGACCCCTCGCAGAGCGGGCACCTGGACTCCCGGTTACATTGGGAAGCCCGGTGTCCCGCCTCGCCGCACCTATAACAAAGGTCRGYCCGATCCTCGTCGTTGGGGCAAGTTGCCCTCACGTGCCCCGCCCGGAGGCATTTGTAACACGTRGTTGCGCGCTCCGGGAGGGGCTCCACGCGCACGCGCGTCCACCCCAGGGTCAGGCGTCCCCTCTTGTAGATYCTATTCGCGGCGATTAGGGGACACCTGACCCAGGCTGTCCCCAGTCGGTTGGTCCCTGGGCGGATGGGGCCAACGCGTACGTCCTCGATGGCGCATCCGCCCTGCGCCGCCAGCGCCTCGGCCACCTCGGCAGCGGAGATGGAGTCCTCCAGATCTTTGACCCTCATCTCCGCCGTCTTGACCGGTCGGGATACTGTCACTCCCTCCCGGTCGCCGAGGGCCACGCGGAGTTTTTCMGCCAGGGCGCCGGCCTTCGTCCCCCCGTCGGCACCCGGAACCTCCAGGAGGAGGGCACCTGTTCTCGCCCTCCTCGGTCGGAGCTCCGGGATACCCAGGCCCCTGATGTCCACCCTTTCCCGGGCCAGCCGCATAGTTTCGGCATATTGACCCGRGGGGCAGGTCACYTGGACCGCCGCAGTTTTGGGAGGCTTCCTGGGCGCGGGCGTTGGCTGCGCCTTCGTGGGGGCTGCCGGCCGCGGTTGTTGTTGCGGCTGGGTTGGCGTCCCCCGATTGTTGTTGTAAGTTATGCGAGTCTAACACAAGTCAGCACAACCTTCGGATTCATCGGCACAACGATATTAAGAGCACTTTACTCTTGCGCGGCTTCCCAACGCTCGGATTCTGTATTTCGAATTTTTAATTTAATTATCTTTTGAGAAGGGAATGATATTTTTTATGTAAAATCTCTTTGTCGTGCATTTATGTGCATATAAGCCATTCCACCGTGGCAAGATGGAGATCACCGGAACAGTATTTGTTTGCTTTTTTTCCACTTTTTTTCACTTAAAAAAATTTTTTTCGTTTCTGTTTTTTAATTTTTTTTTTAATTTTTAATTTTTTAAATTTTATATATTTTACTTTGACATATTATTAAGAAATTTAAAGTCTAAACGCAGAAACAAAAAATAAAACAAAACATAATGCAATATTGAATAAAAAATAAAACATAATATTAAATAGAAGATTATTCTTTTCTGCTATTGTCTTTATTGATTTTTTAAAAATTGTAATAAATAAAATAATTTAAAAAATTTAAAACGTTTAGGCTTCTAACATTTTTCTTACTATGTTATTTTGGATAAAGTTCCGAAAACCTGAAACACCGATTTTTATGTCGATTGGTATACTACTGTATTTTGATGCGCTGATTACGAATATGATAGTGAAAATCACCGACAAGGTCATTTTCAAGGTCAAAATTTAAAAAAAGTCAAAAATTATCGTTTTTTTACCATTATTTTGATAAATATTCATAGCACAAAAAATGTTTCAAATAAAAGTTATGGCTCTTGAAAAAATACATCTTTTGTGTTCTATGCATTTTTTGCATAGAACCAATATTTTTCCAAAAAAATACGATAATAGAATAAACAATCCTCTCACTAGCCTAATCTATATTTCTTCGTTCTCAGCCAAATCCAGAAGCAACAAAAACGAAACGAAGCACTCAATTTTYTTTTATTAAAAAAAATATGCTAACACAACTCTAACACTTAGATTTCAATTAAACTTCGCTTTGTGGAAAGTTGCAGATAACGTTCAATTGAACACAATTCAATTAAATACAATACCATTCACAGCACTTGAACAGTAAAAAATCTCCACACACCGATCGCTGTAAGTAGCTGTAAGCAATTACATCGTGTCCAAATAAACCACTCCTAAAAGTTGCAAACCCATGTAGAACCTCGCTTCGCGTTGTAAAGTGTATGCGTGGAGGCAGTATGTTTCGCCCCCCCTACGGGAGGGCTCCACTATCCAAAAACTAGACACATAGGTTTGCGTGGAACCTCGCTTTGTGTGGAAAGTTGCAAACCCATGTGGAACCTCGCTTTGTGTGAAAAGTGTATGCGTGGAGGCAGTATGTTCCCCCCCCTACGGGGGGGCTCCACTATTCAAAAACTAGACACATAGGTTTGCGTGGAACTTCGCTTTGTGTGGAAAGTTGCAAACTCATGTGGAACCTTGCTTTGTGTGGAAAGTGTATGCGTGGAGGCAGTATGTTCCGCCCCCCCTACGAGAGGGCTCCACTATCCAAAAACTAGACACATACTCGCCATACGTACTTTCACGCACACACAAGTCACTCTCTTACCTATTATCTTATTTTCTTCGAAAACTAGTTGTTCTATGCAAAAAATGCATAGAACATAAATGATGTATTTTTTCAAAAGCTACAACTTTTATTTGAAACATTTTTTTGTGCTATGAATATTTATCAAAATAATGTTAAAATAACGATAATTTTTGACTTTTTTTGAATATTGACTTTGAAAATGACCTTGTCGGTGATTTTCACTATCATATTCGTAATCAGCGCATCAAAATACAGTAGTATACCAACCGACATAAAAATCAGGTGTTTCAGGTTTTCGGAACTGTACCCGTTATTTTTACATATAAGCAAATTATTGGATTTACTATATCGTTTTCTGTAACAGACGAATACTGTTTCAGTAAATCATGAAAAAGAATCTATTCGTCTCTATGCAAGGAATAAGCTGTGTAATATCCAACTGATTTTATATTCCGTCTACCGCTATAATGTATGATACCAACCAAACAAAATGATGCATTATGGAATGTCACTGTTTTTGGAAAAGTTTTTAATGCTATTTTTACATTTGTGTTTCCAATATATTCAATCAATACATTCAATCAAGGTGTGAGTGATAATTTACCTTTAATTCTACTTTTCCTCTATGTTGTGTACATTTTTTATGATTTATGGTCGTATAACTTTGTATGGCCTGAGCAATAGCGTCATATCCATGTGATGCAATTGTCTGAAAATCAAGATTGAGAACAATTAAATTTTTAGTTGTTATTTTTTTACAGTTATCACATTCCTTTATGTAATGTACAACTTGGCTCTTCGTTAAAAATAAATTCACATAAGTTAGAGACGTTTGAAAGTGCATTTATTGTGATAACATTGCACATAATTTTACTAACAAAATTCTATTTTACGCAATAGTGTTGCGCGTTGTCTATAAATTAATTTGCATGGACCTTTGTCTATAAAATTTTTAATAAATTCAAATATGTCTGATGTAGCATTTATAAAAGTATTATTAAATATTGTGTGTATGCATGCAGTGGCAAATAATTGGACAATGCTATCAAATTCACATGTGTTTGTAACAACAAATCCATCTCTTCCATCTTTTAGTGATTCGCAAAGATTTCCATTTTGCAAAATAGCGAAATCAATTTTTTTTCTTTCATAAACTCCTGTAAAATCTGATTGTGGTTGAAGATATGTTCTTTTGATTCTCGTTTTTCTTTCATTTTTGTTTCGCCAATGATGTTCATCATTTAAATCAGAATATTCATTTTCTGATTTGTCTCTCAATGATACGTATCGTAATCGTGATTTTCTTTTTTATCTATATTTGACATATTTATTTGTATTGTATGTGATATTTCGTCATGCGATACGTTAGTAATGTCTTTATTTGTTTGTATATTTTCATACGTTGTGTGTGTAAATTCGATAATATCGATGAGATTTTATTGTGAATTGTGCATGGTACAATATCTGAATCTCTTTTTCTTTGTACAAGTTTTCGTTACAAGTGAATTGGTTACACATACATCGGTACATGTGAGATCCTATTGTGGATGTAGTAATTTAATATCTAAATCTTTATATTATTAATATCTTTTTTTTTTCTTTAGTCTACTTTCAATATTTTCTGTATTTTTTAATGCATTTTTAGTTTCAAATATCTGCTCTGCCATTACGAGTTTTGCTCGACCAAAAAACGATTGTAGATGCAAAGTTACAAATTTATCGACATCGGGCGCGAAATATTTCTTAAAAGTCGATGTTTGCAATCATTAAATTCTGTCTCCACTGCAGAAGACGTCGCAGTCAAAGACCCGTATTAAAAAATGGGCACCATCACATTCGAATATAATAGAAAATATAATAAGAGAGATATTATTCGTTTTCCTATTCCTATCAAATAATACGGATTTATATTACATTCTGGATTTTTTGCTTTATTGTTTTTAGCCGTTGCTATACATTCATCAGAGAATGTTGCAGCAATATCTGACTTGCTCTGACAATGAGTCGTTTCTTCCATTTCTATATCAAAGTCATCAAGATGTTCCGTTTCGTCAGTTTGAGCGTTTGATCAATAATTTCACGGAACAGTATTCTGTATGACAACTGCATGTAATTGCTTAAAACAATGTTCTGCATAAGACGGAATATTGTCTTTCGTCTTTCCAAACAATTCGCTATTTGTTAGAACAATGGCACATTTTGCTACTTCCTGAAATTATTCAAAATTTAAGATTTTTATGATATTTATGATAATGTCATGATTGTAATATAAAATAAACTGCTAAGGATGGATAATTATCAATTCTTTTCAACTTGAAATCATACGGATGAAATGCGATATGTCTAATCGCAAAAATGTAGGTGACAGATTTTTTGATTCTCCATTCAAATATATAAAGTATTGAGACAAATAGTTTTGTAAATTTTTACATTGACAAAATGATCGGACAATAGCTCTTATTAAGTTCCTGTCAAAATCGCAAACTACTTATTTTGGCAATGAGAAATTTTGTTTGTGTTTTCATGCCAATTCTTATGATTTCTATTAATAAAAAATGAATAGTGTTCATATTTTGAGATGCACTCAACATTTGAAACACAGGCATGTAGGATGTCAGTTTTTATAATGATTTGATATAAATATGTAAATATGGGATGGTAATTCGACTGATAGTTTTTTAATTTTTTTACTAAAGATCCTGTTCCGTCTATGCAAATATATTCTGAATTTTGGACGAAAATAGCTGCTTGTTCCAGTAGTGCATATAAAATGGATCTAATCCAATCGCATGTATTTGTCCTGCGTGTCGGTTGTACTTTATATATTATAAGTGGATCAGAAGTAGTAAGTGCTAGATTAATTTTTTCGCGTTTCTGTTTTGCTTTCGAAAGTATCCGATTCTTGGGAAAATATGCGGGTTCTGCATCGTTAAATTCCATTATTTTATTTGCTTCATTTTGGCGCCAAATGCATAGTAAAATATTTCCTTCGAGCATTTTATTTGAAATTTCGATTCTTCGTTTTCCTTTCAATTGTCGCTTTTTTGTGTTTTATGGAAGCATTAAAATTTTCAATGACGCACTCCATAATGACATCTTTTGATGATACCGGCTATTTGCAATTATTCCGGAAAAATTACAATTGCATTCTGAACAAGTGGTAACAATTTTTAAAAATATCCTAGAATCGGACATTTTGCATCGTTTGAACGATAAAGCACATGGTATACGTATTTGCTGCTATAATTGTTCGAATAATATATCAGTCCAAATTCTTTGGAACAATACATTATAGCTTCTTTATGACAGTTTTTTGTCCGAATATTCTACTTCCTCAGGACTCATTGTTAACCATGTTTTAAAGATAAAATCAATTGCAATTCTATTTTTTTATTATTGTAAGAATCATGTAATGTACTTTGTCTATTTTAAATGTCTCTTTTAAATGTCTCAGAAGAAAGTATCATAATTAATGATATTATTTCAGTAAGGCGTTTTATGAAATATCAATATAAAGAATCAATATTATATTTTCTAATATATTGATTTGTATTTTCTTCTGTCCTGAGGAAATAGAATATTCGGACAAAAGTGTCCCCTGCATCACCGCCGCTGCAAGCGGGCGAAAATTGTGAGCACTGATCATTAGTTCATAGTAGCGTGAGACAATGTATGCAGATCAATCTCCAAAAAAGTGGCAGCAAATTTTCAATAACTGATTTGTTCGAATAGAGATATGTATTAAATGTAATGGTGATTATTTTGAAAGAATGTAAATTAAAAAAAATGTAAATAAAAAATATATATTGCAAAACTTATTTAGTGACCCATGTATATACGTATTTATTAGCTTATAAAATCAGCATATTTCTTGTTTAATCTATTATAAATTTTTTTATATTTATTACAATATTTTCTCTATGATTGAACATTTTCTCAAAGAGAGCTATTACTACAATTAATTTTCTTGCAATTAAAAAAAATTTGTATTATCGAAAATTATTGAAAATATCTTATTATTGATGTTCAGATTAGCATATAATAAATCAAAAGAAATTTGATTTATTTGATTCAAATTCAATTCGCATTCGAATAAAAAAGATTCGATTTGATCCGATTTCAAACATATCATTAAAGATTTAATTTGATTCGATTCGATTCGATCAAATGCTTTTTTGATTCGTATATCTTTAATTATTGTTTCAAGAATCCAATAAATTTACGTATTGATGAAAAGTAGTTATTTTTAGTTTAATACATTTCCTATTGTTAATCAAATAAAGTTCAAATATTGTCACTTACAGCTTTTGTTGTTAGAACTGAATAAATATAACACATGGGAAGAAAAATTGAACATATTTCATATTCACTTTCCGAAGGATTTAAATACAATGACTATCGAAAATCAAAAACGTTTATGTTCGATAGTTTACAATCACATAATTGCTATACGAAATTATGATATATCTTCATTACCTCGCCTTAAATCACCTATAACGTTGTTTAAACCAACATTTCCGATAAGCTCTTTTACTGAAGAGGATTATAATCTGCAAAAGGTAAATCTAATTTAAATAGGGATTTTTGAAATAGAACTCTGATTTTTATAGTATTTTTATGACAAAAAAACGTACTTTCAGCTTACCGAAGGTAAAGTGCAAGTTCATTATGTGGAAGGCAATCATATCACAATGATGGACAATAACGAAATTATATCAGCTATTAATGAAGCGTGGATAGAAGATAATGATATAATACAATAAGTGTACATTTTATATTGGGATATGGGAATGTAATATATATTTTATTAAAATATTAAATAAAAATGCTAAAATATTAGATATCTTGTTAAAATTTATAATGTGTGTGTGTGTGTGTGTGTGCGTGCGTGCGTGCGTGCGTGCGTGCGTGCGTGCGTGCGTGCGTGCGTGTGTATTCAAGTATGAGTTGCATTGTGTCATTATTCCCGATATGTATGTTGTAAAGATGTTGCATAAAAAGAAGCATGCAGAGTATTGTGACGTGACGTCTTCGGCGGCATCATTACAAGGGCATTGACCCGATTGAGGGAGGGATTTCTCGGGGTAGTCCTCCCAGATTAGAGAGCGAGTAGATCCGCAATTATTTAATTTACATTATTATTGTATTCTCTTTTTTGTTATCGTATCGTTTTGCAAGTCCGAAGAGTCACGAGAGAGGCGGAATGGTTGGAGGTCTAATTTTGTACAATGCGGGAACCGGCATCGCCTTGGAGAGGAACAAAAAGAAAAGGAGAAAGCGGCGTGCTCCTCGAGGAAGTGCCGTAGGCCCCGAGTCAAACTCACCCCATCACCGATGAATATGGAGGTCCCGGAAGCCTAACATCGGGCAGAAAATTTGCGGTTTCGGAGGGAAGAAGCATGAAGGAAGATCCCGCCGCGCGACCGAGCGGAGGGAGGGTTCCAAGGTCGGCAGAGGACCTCGGAGAGGATGCCCGCTTCAAAGCCAGCCGGACGGATCCTGCCCCTGAAAGAATCAAGATTCCCAATGAGATCAAGGGACTACACAAGAGTTTTTACATCTATGGGCTCTTCAAGGCCAAAGCCTCGTTTGTATCGCATATCACACTCGCGTGTGATTTTGGGCGAGCGGGGCTGAGTCGGAATCTCTTAGAGTATTATTATTGCGAAGCTGGCCTGCCCCGGGTAGTGCGGGAAGGAAGCTCCTCTCGGAGAAATCGCGAACCGACAGTCGTGTGCGTGTTGTAGCGTCTTTTTGTTGTGTATTTTGTTGTGTATTTGGTATTGTAAATTGTCGTATATTTGATACTATAACTTGTCGTGTATCGTATCCTTTGTGGTGGCTCGCGGGCAGCCGTCCTTTGGCGATTTTATTTCTTGTCGCGTCCCTTTCGACGCTTTATTTCGTTCCGTTTATGTGATCGTGTTTTGATGTATTATGTTAATTGCACCGACCGCGAGTTGGCGGTGAGTTAAGTGTTGCGTGCGGAGTAAAGTCAAGAAATATGGAGTAATCTTTGTATTCGTGGAGACTATTACGTCGAGTCTGAGCGTGTAGTCGAAGTCGCGCGTACGACTCTCTGCAAAGCCTGTTACATCTTTCTATGCTTTATATTTCTTTTGTTTCTCTCTTTGTTAAATATACTTATTATCTTTTATTTCACTGAATTCTGATTATTGCTTTACCTTCTCTCTCTCAAACCTTACCGATCAAATTAAAAAAATCACATCCCTCTGCCAAATATTGAGGAGCGGCCGGACTAATTTTGAGATTAGCGAAATATGTTAGAGCGGCGCGATTACTCGCGCCTGGCGCTCATTGTCTTAAATATAGTGATTATGTGTTGGATCATTCTTTTGTCGTGTATCGTCTCGTTTCTTTCGTCGCATTCTCGTTTTTGTCTCTCTTTTGCTAGCAAATTCCTTACGGTAGTGCGTATTGTCTCATCTTCGTCTCGCGCATTGTCTAGTCTTCGTTTCGCGTATCGTCCAGTCTTCGTTTCGCGTATTATCTGGTTTTTGTTTCGTGTATCGTCTATTCTTTGTTTCGCGTAATAAGCTCCTTAGATCGTCATGTATCGCTTTAACCCGTTTCGTCCGGGAAAGCCCTAGATTTTATTTTTTTTCAGCTAGTAAAATTTATAAGAAGAAATCAATTTAAAAATTCAAAATTTTCAAAAATAAAAAATATCCTCGTATTCTGAATAAAATTCTAAGTAAAAAATATTTCTTGTCTTTTTTTGATTGAATTTTTTTATTGTTTTCGAGGAAAAAATTCAAGAACTTCTATTTTATGTATTATTACAGAAACAAAAAATAAGATTGATAAAATTTTTATTTCAACATTGACTATTGTAATACTTAAAAATACAAATTTTGCGGTTTTCAATGATTTTATAGTTTTATGATAAGATTTTAGTTAAAATAGCAATGTATTCGATATGCATATGAATACTTTGTTTTGATTATTTACTGTTTTCACTATTCGGATACAAATTCATAGTTGCATTTTTCCAATAAAATATATTTGTCAATAAATATAATAAATATTACATTACGGTAACGCTTAGGACAATTGATCTGGTTACCAAATTTATTTTCCAAAAAGCACTTTTTCATTTTTTAATCTTTACAAAAAAGAAATAGTTATAAAAATTTTGAATTTTTAGATCTTTGATCCGCCATGTTGGATCTGTCATCTTGAATTTTCAAAATCTTACTCCAGATTCGTAATCAGCGACCTCGAAAACCTCTTAGGTCATGTATATTTTATGTAAAATGTCATTTTTTTCCTTAAATGCACGAATTTGCCTATAAATCAAAGTAAAACCAGCCGCCATTTTGAACTGTTTGCAGTGCATCGATATATTAGAACCAAATAGTTATTAATAAAATTTATTTGTGTACGTTTCATATATAGTTATGCTAAGTAAAATGAAATAAATGTCGAAAAACTCGAAAAACATGAAATTTTTGGGAAAAAAACGCCATATTGAATCCGCCATTTTGAATTTCTTAACGAAACAAAGTTTTTCTTTTAGTAAAAACATTTATGCCACCGAATTAAGAGTTTTGAGACGATACGACGACTCTTTCACGTTTAGAATTACGATTTCATCAAAATGCAACTTTTTCTTTCTGATTTTTTTGTGTTTTCGGCGCCATATTGAAAAATCGGGGGGTGATAGCGAAAAACGGACAACGAGAACAAAAAGAGCGGAAAAAATACAATAGAACATGTATTTTCAAAAAGATTCATTGATTTCTTCTTATAAATTTTACTAGCTTAAAAAAAGTAAAATCTAGGGCTTTCCCGGACGAAACGGGTTAATATTACGGTTTACAGTTGGACGTGCTCTCTCAGATTTGGCGATCCCGGAGGCAACCCTCATTGCGTAGTATACAGGGTGTCATCGACTACCCGCCTAAACCGTTGTGTGCAGGTAGAGGACGTTAAACTGARTAGAAAAGTCCTCTACCATTTTGCAAATTTCGTAATAATTAACGAGATATTAATTTCTGAAGATTGCCGAAAAGGGGCATGTTCGGCCGGCCCATCGGCAAATGCAA
>JANQDE010000559.1:0-14422 GCA_037157785.1 Cephalotes varians
TTTTTTTTAAAAGATTAAAAAGGGGGCCCTTTAAAGTTAAATAGCCCCGGGCCCCTCAACTCTTTAATCCGGGCCTGCGTATCATGCCTTCTGGGCAAACGACGTCATCGTTACGCGGCTCATCTTTTATCGAGTCATGCTAAAGTTGTCAACAATCTCTTGTAGCGGTTCGATAATTGGTTTAAAATGATTCTTGCTCGCGATATCTTTTTCGATCTTGTCGGTCTTCAAAGCGCGATGTTTTTTATCGGATCGATTCAACCATTTTTCCAATCTCCCTCACAACCTTTTCACACTCGCGTATATCTTTGTTCTCAGCCATGTTGACGTTCTTCCAACGTATCCAACATATATAACGACAAATATCGATAACGATTAATGTATCGATAATAACTAATTATCGCGAAATTGTTAAATCCTTTTCTGTATCGTCCGTTAGTAAGCGCACTGTCCTTGTCTATCACTAGGAATCCATACTTTTGCTGCCAACAATTGCGACATAATTCACTGAAATCCTCGTATGACATATCGGTATTCACACGTGCTTCAGGTTGGTACCATCCTGCTTGAACAGATTCGCGTTGTCTCGTATAAGATGTTTAGGTATTTTCGCGTATGATTGGCAGAGATAAAAACAGACGAGTAAGTGTCCGCCATCGAGAAATATTCTCTCACAGTATCTTGCTTATTGCATGCTATATCGAAGACGAAAATTGAGTTTAGATGCGCCTCGCTCGGTGGAACGACTTTCACTGTTATTGGAGAATGTAAAGCCAATTTCGTCGATCGATGACAACAAATTCTCCAAATATTGATATTTCGGCTGTTGCAACGATTTCGAGTATACGTACTCGTTCTTGAAACGTACACCGTGCGGACTTTCCAGCAAGCTTATGAAAACGTTGATTTTATCGCAATTCGAAGGACCGCAAACGATCGCACGTATGGTACTCGCATGTAGCATCGCACCATGCTTACGTTTCTCCGCGTTGCCCCCCATTGTCCGTAATCTATCGTCACAATTTATAACGCGCATCGTTGACGGTTGTCGTACGAACCTCATCTTTCTACTAGATGGAGGGAATCAAATGTTATTTATATGCATGCAAAACTACGAATCGCTCAGTAGCAAAGATGTTTGTTCTGTTATCGAGTCCGTCCAATATTCTCGATTTAACCGTTGAACAATTACAGTATATACCAAAAGTGTTCTGTTACGAGTGTTTTATTATTGAATAGATCAATTGTCAAGGATAGATTATCCGAGTATCTAAAAGCTGATTCGAAGATTCAACAGTACCGTCGATGTCTAGAACATTATAATTTACCGTGCCATCAAATGCATTTTGGTGGTCCGGCACCATTGATAAAGAATTGCGACGAATGTCAGTGGTAGTAAAAGACCGTGGTTTATCAAATCGCGCGTTAGATGCACTTCCTTTTGTATTGCATATTCCTGAATATCAGTTTGCAGTCCAAGAAGGCATTTAGAAAAGCGATTGGTCAGAGGCGATCGAGGCATTAACTCGTTAGACGCGGCGTATCGCAAACACGATCTATTCGCATAGCCACGATTTCGCGATATGTGGCCGACAAAATACTCGCTAAGAAAGTGCGGAATCGTATTATCGCGAGAACTTCAACTCTTGAAGAGAGAGCTGCTGCGGCAATCATTTGGGCGGCAATGAAAGTTATAACAAAGATCGGCATCGGTATGAAAACAAAAATGAAGACGAAAAAAGAACGACGAAAAAACGAGTATTTCCGACAGCAAAACGCGGCGATATATTGTCAATTTTATCGATGTTGGATTACCGATGTAATCCAACAAGTGCTCGGATCCTTGATGGTGGAGCAGCTGGCGTGACGAAGGCTGTAAACGACAACAAAGCCGATGCCAGCTCGAGGAGTTGCGGCGTCACAATTATGCGATGAAAGGTCACGGACTGTATCTTGCTTCATACAAATATGGAAAGGGATTATATCTTGGCCCGTACAAACGTGGTCAGGGCGTAATAACAAACAAAAAAAAAAAACGTAGAAAAAAAATGCCTGCGGGTGTGACAACGAACATACAGTTGGATCAACTAGCAAGACGCATGTGTGTACCATATTTTAGAGGTGTTTTTATGCGTAACGCATTACCGATAAGTGGTGCACATTGAAACGAGAGCGGTATCGTAAACCTGGACAATGCGAGGTGTTCTGTCACTCATTGGGTAGCGTACGCAAAGAGAGACAATCGCGTGATATATTTCGATAGTTTCAGTAATCTTCGGCTGCTTAAAGAACTGGTGCGATATTTCGGAAGTAGTGTGACAAAGATAGAGTACAATCGAACACTCTATCAAACCTACAGTCAGATCATCCGTAAACAATTGTGTCTGCAATTTCTCCGAACGGTCGATGTGTTTTAAAGCCTGACAGTGCACTATTTAACTCAGTATATTCGTCGGATAGTTTTTCAATCATGTTGTTGATACTTACGCTAACCGGGAAGAACAATGTTCTCTACGACGTATCTCTACAACTTAATTTCCAATCATAGATTTAAGTGATGATGATTATGAGCTCGGTCTAATGAACTTTGAGACTTACAACGATATCGACGTGAATGATTCGAAAAATAAATTTTATTTTGACGAAAACGACGTAGAAATAACAATTCCCAAGGGATCGTTCGAATTGCAAGCCATTAATGAGTTTTTGAAACATGCAATTCCACAGAAACGTCCGCAACACATGGTTCATGATGATAAAAAGCATGGCATCGTTGATGATGATGTGAATAAAGATTTCTCGATAGTGCTCCGTGCAAATAACAATACGATGAAGAGCGAGGTGAAATGTGTCTACAGAGTAAATTTTAGCACGCCCGACAACATTCGCTACTAGGATTTTCTTCGGATCATATATTACAGCCGCAAAAATGGCACGAATCGGATCTACCGATTATCAACGTTATTAACATTATCAACGTAAACATTATCCGCGTAGAGTGTAACGTGATCTCGAGCGCGTACAGCAACGACAAATGCGTACATACGATGCGTACATGAATTTTTCCCGAACGTGGCACCAGAATATAAGATATCGGAAACACCGGCGCAGATCATTTACTTGTCAATCATCGCACGGAGCATTTCGGATTTGACGATACGCGTCGTCAACCAGTACGGACGATTGCTCGATTTTCGAGAAGAAGAAATCACAGTCAGATTGCACATATGACGGTTACGGCGATAACGTGTGTATTTGTGGATGCGCGGCGTATGAGATCGTGTTGAATGGACACGTCAGACATAACGCATTATTTACGATCAAGTCAACATTAGATAGCAAATTTCGATCATTCGATTGTACCAAGAAAAAGAAACTTTACGCATCGAACGTTGCATTTCTACAATCTTTGGGATTCGCGGTGCGAAATATCTAAAAAATAACTGACATTCTCAACGAGGATGAGCCAATCTTCGACGATCGCATCGTCAAGATCGAGACTCACACGTACAATCCGTTCACTAATACAACGTTCGGATACAGCGACGAGATAAGAATACCCATACAACAGCAAAATTTATATACGTTACCGTATGAAAGTTTTCTATACATCGAGGGAATGTTGACGATAAACAAACCAGTTGCGGGATCTAATGTGACATTGGCAAATAATTGCATTGCGTTCATGTTCAATGAGATTTGATATGAACTTGACAGTGTAGAGATTGATCGCACAGAAATGTCGGTATAACTAGCACGCTCAAGAATTATGTAACCATGTCATCTGAGAGAAGTGTAGTTGCGAGGAATGCCGACTGGGATCCATGGAATCCTCCAAATGGATACTTTAATTTTTTCGTTCCTCACTCAACATGCTATTGGGATTTTGTGAAGATTACAGACGCATAGTGATTAATGCTCGTCACGAATTGATTTTAATACGCTCGCGTAATGACAATAATTGTCTAATTGGCGATCCGACGCGGGAACCGAAAATCGTATTATTCGAAGTACGGTAGTGAACGCTGCATGTGTTGTTGAACGAGATAAATAAACTATCGATTCTGCGTACTTTGTCATACCTCAGCATATCTTTTCGCTCGTGGGATCTGTGATCTGTGGAATCTATGACTTTTCATTATTGCATTGCAACATTCGTTGTCCATCAAGATCGCTGGAGAAATCGCGATACGTAATCTTCGCTTTCTTTGCAGACTAGCCAGAAAAACATCATATCCGAGAATACGTGTCGATTTGATTGCAAATTAAACAACGAGAAGCTCTATCTGAACTCGGAATGTTATCCGTACGATGATATGAATTTGGATTTCGACAAATGGTCAATTCTCTACGACACGTACGCACGTTTCTGTAAAAATTATTACTGATATGATTATATCAAGCAGAATCAAACTGTCATGTCTTTTCGATATAATGGTTCGTTCGTAATTATTGATTGTTCTTGGTGACAAAACGAATCAATTACGAGCGCAACTGTGGACGTGCGCATAGAATTCGAGTGTAAGGACAATGTATCCATGAATACCACAGCGTACTGCCTCATTATACACGATCGCGTGGTTCAGTACAATCCGCTGACCAACGTTGTGCACAAAATCACATAAGTGTATCTCTCTCTCATCTTAGTATAATGTAGAGAGGAATGAGATATAAAAATCGATACATCGAGATTGACTGCAGTCTTTTTCACAACGTGTTACCAATATAAACAAGAATGTCCGTACCAACGTTTGTGGATCTGCAAGGCTTTCGTTGATGAAACCTTTGAAGGAGTTTACCGTTCTCAGGGAGGGACATGTTCTCTCTTATTATATTTTTGGATGCCTATCCACGGACTCTTCTTTCAAAATCCGAAAGATATTGCGCTTCCTGGTTGATTGCGAAGCACGGATTGCAGAGGGAAGACGGGATGATCCCGTACAGCGAAATAGTTGATTACAACGGCCGTGATTGGTACAAAAGATAACAATGACGACAATAATCTCGTATACGTTAAGGAATATAGTTACAAAATATTTAAATTTCTCACTGACCATGTGAGTATTCTGAGCCAGAAATATGCATGCTCTACTATGGCTACAAAATTTGCTCCAGGACGATGCGAGAGAAGATGTCTACATCGAAAATATTGACGCAGACTATGAAGATATGGAATCTCTAAATAAGTTGGATATTATACATACTTTGCGTTGCCAGAAACATGAAACAAATGTGCTACAAAATGTATTCAAACTATTTAATTGGCACCAACATCATCAAAAATGTGCTATCTACGTGTCAATTTTATTTCTTATTCTTTTTTACGCGTAATTTAAATAATAAAAAATTATTTTGCTACATTTTAGCAAAAAATTTCAGAAAATGGAAAGATTGTTTATATAAATCTTATAAGTGGACGACTACTGAGCTTCGAGCTGCTATATTCTTTTTAAGATTGGCAATAAAATTTGGGAAAGGGTGTGTATAAAATTTCCTTCTTTTACTCGCCAGTTTCAGTTTGTTACGAGTTTTAAGAGAGTTAATGTGGATAGAATAAGAGTTAATATAGATCAAGTAAAGGATGTGTTCATTGGAAATCGGTTATGCGTAAGGGATATCGGCCAGTGTCGCCAAGTCCGCCAAATCCGCAAAAATCATTATCATAATCATCATAATCATCATCATCATCATCATCATCATCATAATCATCATCATCATCATAATTATCATCATCAAAACCACCAATTCAGAGATATGTTTAAGATATGTATCTTTTTATTTATTGATGTGCGCTGACTAGCGCCAACGCATCGTTTTATTCTCATTTGAATGTACGATCAACAAATTTTCTCTTTTCTTCAGCTACGTGTTCGCTGATGCCGAGATCGCCGCCGACCGCAATGTGCTGTTAATATTTTATTATTCTCTTATATCTTAATCCATTACAACTGTAACAAAATTATAAAAATAAAATGTATCATTTTAAACTTGTCACTTTGTTTGTTGTTCTCTCCCTGCAGTAATCGATTTTTTAATTATTTTTATATTTATTTGAGGTAAATAGGATAAAATGAGAAAAGAATGACATAATTTTTTTACGCTCGAAACAGTATTTTATTTTTATGTTTTGTTACATATTACCAAAAACTAGTGCTAACAGTTCGCAATTGACGAATTGATTTTCGTCAAAGTAATCGCTGTTGCGTATCGCGTTTGAGACGTCCTTAGTACAAAGGATGCGATGTTCGAGAATTGTTTAAACTTTGCGTCGACTTTCTCGACGATACCGTTTAATTTATCAAACATTATATCGATGCACTGATCAAGATTGAACAACGTCAATTCGATAATTGCCAAACGCACGTCGAAGGATTTCAGGCGTATGAGTTTAGCATTATTCATCGCACCAAATCGCACTGTTAGCGGTCCAACGCTGATAGAATCGGTCGGGATAGACCCGCAATTCCAAAGACAATTTTGAATGTGTCTTCGTTGTTCGTAGAACCCCTTCCATGTTTCCAGAAACAATCACCTCGTTTCCGCGTTGATCTCCTATCGCGATCTCCACGTAACTCGGTGGTCCAACGTTGATGCCAATTTCTAAATATTTATATCCCGTAATCTTCAATGTGTATCATCTGCCAAGTATACGAATCGCACGGCATGCGGATAAAACTACGGAGAAAGACAAAAATATGTTAGAACAGTTATTTATATTATACAGAATTTTTAATGTAAAATAAAAATCGTAAACTTACTTGGTGCATTTTTCTTAAATGGCAGAGTTTTATCATCCTGAAGTGGAACGTAATAATTCATACGTGTGCTGCTTCCCTCAGCTGAGTATATTCTCTTATTATGAGACGCGAACCGTTGGTACATGCAGTCGACGCAAAATTGATCGTATAAAACGCGTATATATATTGTAAGGGATGTTCTTCCGGGTAAAAAACCCGGATAGGCGTCAAGATGATTCCTCGCAAGAAAGGGTCACTCCCGGGTACCAACAAGGCAAGGACGTGTCGGCTTGAAGAGTCACACTAAGACTGAGCATGCACGGTGCTCTCATCACAGCGTGAAGCGCTGGTATCGAGTCGCCCACCAATGAGTGACGAGTAAGCCGCTGATCGCGAACGGACCCTAACTCAAATAGCGGCGGGTAAGGGTGAGGCTTACAGCTTTAACCATTCCTGGTCTAGTCATTCGTCTCGAATGATAAAAGAAACAAATAATACAGAGTTTTTTATGATCTAGATTATCTAAAATTAGCTTATAATTAACGCAACGTATTTAATTGTTAAACGCTTAATGCTAACTTAACTGTCAACGCAAATGATTATGAATATAAACTTAATTATTGGCGCAAATGAGTTTTACCCATGGTTTTATCCGATATCAAAACAATTTTCGCAAATTTTGCGATATAAGTGCTGTATTAATTGTTGTTTTTTTTTTCAAGACTACGATGAGTCATATTATCGTGGCAGATTCGAATAATATTGTTAATCATCGAATCTGGCACGGCAAACCGAGGCTTATCAGGGCCTTTTCTAAAACTAAGACCATCGAGAAGTTCGAATTTATGATGGTCTGGATGTTTCCCAATTTGGTGGAAATCATCCTTGAGAAAAATGTGAAAATTGATTTATTGCCTAATTGACCTAGGCAGGCTTTTATCACTGAAAAGGGGTATTTTCGTTTCATGACTCTTTTATTAAGTGGACGCAAGTTAACGCAAAGTCTTAATGTACCGATTTTCTTCTTACTCGGAACGACTTGCGCGCAATATGGCGACGTACTAATTATATTTCTGGCGACGATCTTAGTTATATAATTCTGGATAACAGGTCATCCGTAATCTCTCTTATCTGCAATCTTTCATTAATTGCAAATTGTTTGGCAGAATATGCAAAGGTTGATTCATTTTTTAATTTGACTTTAACGGAATTATCATCATTTATAATTGGAATGTTTACATCCTTTATTTGTTCAAAAACATTTATTCGATTATTGTTTAACATTAGAATCATTATCGATTGTATATGATATTATTTAAAACATTTGTTGTTTCACTCAATGTAATGGCAACAATATTTACTGTTGCCATTATGTCTGAAAAAAGTTGGACTTTATTTTCCAAGTTTTCACACAGAGGTGCATATATAAAAGTAATCTTATTATCTGTAAGAAAATCTCGACAAAGAATTTAATTGTACAAAAGGACACTATTTTCCAAAATATTTAATGTAACGTTGGATATTATTTTAGGAAGCAACTCTAGTTCAATAGTAATGTAACCGAATTCTTAATTTGTATAGATATATCGTTCAAAGCGTTAGAGGAACAGCTAGAAACCGTTGAAGATTCTGCTAGTTCAAAGAAATTATTAAACGTTTGACGTGATATGAAAGAGTTATGATATATATACTTCCCATATTCAGCAACGCTACGAGATTACAAGAGGTTTTACCAATCTTAGAAATTTTCAAAATAGTATTATTAGTTACAATCTTTTTGGTGTCGACGAACGCTATTGTGTCCTCAAAATTTTTTGGTGGTTCGGATACGGAAGCTACCGAAGATGGAAGCACGTTTTTCTTGAGCTGAGTCGAGTTGGCCGGTTGCTCTTTCTTCTTGAGTTTGAAACAGTTTTTTTTAATTTCTCCCACGGCAATATGAGCAGAATAATTCTTTTCCGTTTTTATCTTGATCCGTATCGGAAGAATCGAGACGATTTTGATCCTTCGATTTATTTTTCCTGAAGGTTGTTGGTGATTTTCTAATAACATCATTGCAGATTACTATGATGTGTTGCATATTTTTTTAAGAATTCATCAAGAGAATTTGTACTTAAAGTAGCAGCAGCTGCTCTGATTGCAATGTTGGAGATCCCGTTTATTAATAGCTGGATGTTATCTTCGTCTGAGAGTTTTAAGGATGCCATCAGTGCACTTGTCGATGGCATAATCCGAGAAAGATTCTCTAGAGAAGATCTATTTTCGGGCTTCAACTTTCTGCATCACTATGCTGTAGAGAACTTTCCGTTTGAAGTGACTGATGAGTGCAGATTTGAAAAAAATCCAGGATCTATTAACAGATACTGTACAAAGGTCGAACCAACGTCAAGCCGTTTTTGTTAACCTTGAAGTGGCTGCTGATAACTTCACTCCATTGGAGAAATTATGAATTTACCGCCACACTTTCCAGTTTCTCAAACCAAAGATCCACGTCGTCTTCTTTAAATCCACTAAAGGAGGAATCTGAGAACTAAGAAATTTAACATAATGGCTGGAAACTAAGGAAAAAACCCTCAGAGATTTGAGAAGAATTCAAGGATTGATGATTTGATTGAGGGAAGGGAGCTGTGAAATGTCTATTTTGAGATGCGTTGTCTCCAACGTTTAGTGTTAAAAGGAGTTGCATCATATCTTGGTGCCTTTTATCTTGTTCTCGTTGTAACTGTAATTGTTGTTGATGTCTTTCATCCTGTTCTCGTTGTAACTGCAGTTGTTGTTGGAGTCTTTCATCCTGTTCCCGTTGTAACTGCAGCTGTTGTTGGAATCTTGTATCCTGTTCTCGTTGAAACTGCAGCTGTTGTTGCATCTAGTTAACCAGTAGCATACAGAGCTGAGAGAGCATATCAGTTGCTGACGTGTTACGACGTTCGTTATTAGACGTTTGGATAACTAAAGGCGTACCAGCTTCTGTTAGTTCGTTTGCTGAACTTGACTGGTCTGGTATCTTGCCGACTTCATGAGTCTGATCTTCCACAGGATTATCAAGAGAACCCTCTTCCCTGAGATGAAAAATTAATTCCTCCATGCATTTAGCTTTGGTCGTTGAGTGTCACCCCGTAACGACATAGTTCGTGCGAAGATCGCTTAGCGTGAGGCTTTCTAATCGCTTCCGTGACGACATCTTGATTGATGTATTCTTAAAGCCCATGGGACATACAAAAACGTAAGATGTAAGACGTAAACCGTAAGCCGTAAACAGTAAAGACCATGACAGAAAACTTAAGGCGTTACGTTCTACCAATCACAGTCAGAGTTGAGTTTTATGTATGTTCCCAATCTTTATCGCAGTTTAATCCATGGCGAAATAATTACAATGCGCCATGAATGCAAGGTTTATCGCCTGTGTAGTGCACAGACCAATACCGTGATGTAGTGTGTAGTTGTCTTGGTATGTAGCTTTATTAAAAATAAATTTTTATTTATTTTTAATAATTTTTATTCAAAATATATTTATTATAAATACTGTCTAAAAACTGATTTGTTCTGCATTCGAATTAATTGATTCTTCTTTTTGTGGATTTTGATATTGAAATATAAATTATTTTTCAGGTTAGCAATACGTGCCATGCCAACTTTTATTTAATCTACATTTAATATTATAGGAATCCGTGGACACGCGTTGGAAACTTCTTTGGATTTAGCTTATGCGGCAGGTACATGGTACACCTCGTTCTAACGGCATCAGTCAAATAGTTGTGCTCATCAAGCAAAGGATTTCAAGCAATTATTCTTATTTTGAACTTCGTTTTGAGCTATCTATTTTGAATTATCTATCTTGAACAATATAAAATTTCGGATATAAACAACAGAACTGAATATTTTGGCCGATCCAAATTTAAATCATACATGATAATGTAAGTTTTATGTGAAATAACTTTTATACAAATATACTGAATAATTATTTACTACATGTGTGTGTGTGTGTGTGTGTGTGTGCGTGTACATACACACACACATAAATATATATGTAGCATGTATGAAACTTTGCAGAGAGAGAGAAAGAGAGAAAGAGTTTTGCATCTGAGGCTTGCTGCTAGCGAAGGATGATTTATGCAAAATCTAAAATTAAACCATTACATTGAAACGAAAACCTATACACGAAACGAAGAAATGAATTTTTTTTGGCATTAATGATTATGCATTTCATTACATAAATCAAACCTTAACACAAAATTAATACACTACTGAAAGGAAATTGTTTATTCAAATGTAAGGCCTCAGACACAATAAAAGGAATAAAAAACATGGAACATGTTTTACATATTAGGAATTAGGTATAAAACTAGAGGCAGACAATTTTTTTCGTCTTTGACTTTTTCCTAATTCCTAGCATTTAATTCTCTGTTCCTTATTCTTTTTATTATGTTTGAACCTTATATTATATCATATTGTTATTTTTGTTATATTTAAGAAAGTCTTCACGCGAATAAAAATAAAAATCGATTCTTTTAAAAATTTTACCATGATTTATTTCGTAAGGATGAAATTCTTCCGTTTTGTTTTATGTTTTCCGTTTTACATTTTACCAATTATGAATGATTTTCTGATTGTGTGTATTTTATTTATCAAGGTTAAAAGTGGACTATAAAAAAAAGAGTTATAAGTTATAATTGTTATAAAATGGATTTTAATAAACAGTACTGTACTACGATGTATAATAATGAAAATGAAGATAATCAAGTATATGAATCCGAAATGGGAATTTGTGAAAAAGGAAATGATGAATTGCTGATAGATGCAATAAGAAATTATCCGCACTTATATAACCCAGATTTAAAAGAATTTAAAGATTCGCAAATGAAGGAAAATTCGTGGATCGAAATTTCCAATGGATATGTCAAGTAAGATTTATATTCTATTTTTGACTTTGAAACTTTGACTTTGACTTGAAACTTGAACTTTATATAAACAAAATAATATTAATGTTTATATTTTAATGTGTATATTTATTGTAGTTGCAACCTGTCAAAATCGATGGATACGCTTACGTGATCGGTTTTCAAAAGAGAAACGATTGCGCGAAACAGAGACGCGAAGTGGTAGTGGAGCTTCTAAAAAATCTGGATTTCCATTGTACAATAATATGTTTTTTTTGGAAAATTATGTAAAACGAAGAAAGTTAGCTTAATTAATATTAAATATGATAAATAATTTCTAGTGTTAAATAATAATAATTAGTAATAATAATAATAGTGTTAAATAATTATTATTTATAATAGTATTAAATAATATTAAATAATAATTATTTATGATATAATAATATTAAATAGTATTAAATAATTATTATTTTGTAAATCGTATACAAATGTGACTAGTCCAACTGTAAAAAAGCAATTAGTTGATATATCAAATATCTCTTGTCATAACACGAACATAAGTAGTATTACCAGAAGTAATATTTCTTCATTACATCAAGCAATTCCAAGCATTGATTCAAATCACTCTTTTACAAATTTACCCTCAATTTCATTCCAGTATTCAAAGGTACCAAGCACTGATTTTAGTAATATGAATTTATCATATGATCTCTATCGCAATAATATATTGCGACGATGCGGGACCGCCGAATCCCGAGGAGGCACGCCCAATTTATACACAATTAATAATTTACGGTAATTACTTAGAATGAGATGCTCGGTAAAGGTATCAATAATTCGATGATCATAATCAAAAGTAAGGGATTCGATAGTCAAGGTAGCGGAATCAAAACGGTAATCACTATTCCAAATAGTCGGTAACTGAATCAAGACTAAATGCAAGTCGATAGATGTTAACAGATTCAGTACGAAATCCGGTGATTCCGATAAGGCAGTACTTAAAGAATGGACACCAGGCGCGAACAATCGCGCCACTTAAAGATATTCCTTAACTTTCAAATAATTCTCTAATACACCCAGCCGCACCTCGCTCAGTGTGGTGTAGAGGGGCGGAATTCTTTTATTTTCAGGCGGAATGCTCAGGAGGAGAGGCAACAGTAAAAACAAAAGACGACATAAGTAAAATAAAGAAAATAACAAAAGTATATTTAATGAAAGATGATCTCGGATGACAGGAGATAGCACGCGCACGCTGCGCGGAATTTTCGATCGAATGCGATGCCGCAGTAACAATTTCCGAGCGGTTCTGCAATCGCACTACGCGAACAATGCACGCGAAATAACTAACATTAAGATACATGCAAGTAACAATCGAACTTGACTGTGACGACAAAACGATACGCGTCGACTCATTAATAGGCGATATAATAACAGTAAGACGGTAACGCTTACAGAATTCCCGACTTTACAACAAAGACAAAGCGGTAACCGGCAATGCGTTAGCGGGTTAAATTCCGTCACAACTACGCCGTAACGCGATACTCGAACGATAAACGATATGCCAATGGAAACGGTAGACAAAACGGAAAACTAAACGATAAACGATACGCGAGATTATCGGTGGCGGTATATCCGGGAGGGACCTCCCTGCGCGGTATTCTAAGCTTCTCCCTCGGGAAATCGGGAAACCGGTGGACCTCACTTGTCGCGTAGTTTCCGGGATCCTTAAGGGACCCCGTAGTTCCCAGGGCCGTTCTTTCCGGCCACTTACGCACGAGAAGGATTCTTATGTGAGGCTCCGGCCCGAGTGAGAGCTAGCGGTCACCTGAGCTTACAATCTGGCAGCTTACAATCTGGACCGCAGTTCGCCTCGCCGGATCCTTGGTCGGGGATGCGTTCTCTCCTTACAATGGCTCACCGAACAGTGCTCGCCGCTGTCCTAGGCTCCTCGTCTCTTGCGCAGATCTTTCGCGCACATCGTCCTTCCGGCTGTTAACGGCGCCCTCGATCATCGATGATTTCGGGCATAGTCCCAAATGTCCTCCGCCTGCGGGAATCTGCATGCTCCTTGAGCCGATAATGTAGGGATCCACGTCCACTACTTAGGATCCATTGCTTAGGGTCGGATCGGCCCAGCTGGCCAGGCCAAGGCTCGCTTCCGCCCTCGGACTTCCTTTACACCGCTGAATCCTCCTTCCGTTCCGCGGCACGGGGAGATTCGCGAGTTCTAGCTCCCTGGCGGCTGGGTGGATTCTGAAGCTCCATTTTAAGGTTGAGCCTCGACGATTAGAATACCAGACGGAGGAGCCGGACTCTGGACAAGCGGCGGCACTCTCGGGCACGTCAGCACTCTCAATTCCCTGATCCTGGTCGCAGCTCCTCTCCAAATGTACATGTCCCAGTTGCCGACCACTCAGGCTCTTTACTCCTAAACTCAAATAAAAATTGAGATCTCGCTCTAAGTGGGGAAGATCGCTCCCTCCCGGACAGGGAAAGGATGATCCCCGAGATTCCCCCCCCGATCGGGTAATAGTCCTTGTGACGAGGCGCCCAAGGGTGTCACGTCACAATATCTATACAATCACAGAGGACATCAATCATTAATTTCATTCCTATTCATCCAAATATTCAGGAAAGTAACACACATCAAACTGAAAATGTAATACAGTTTAACAGATTGTTCTTACCATCACCTCAATGTGAAAGTTATAGTGTATTTGGTACAAATGAGACAACATCGAGAGATTCAGTATCGAAAGATTCAGTACCGAGAGATTCGGTGCCGAGAGATTCGGTGCCGAGAGATTC
>JANQDE010000559.1:38057-54231 GCA_037157785.1 Cephalotes varians
TAGATTATTATATAGATATACCTATATATTAGATTATATATATTATTAGATTATATATTAGATGAATTACAATATTGATAAAAAGATGTTTTATTTATTTTGAAAAAATTCGTTTTAGAAAAGACCAGTTTTTGCCGGTTTTTACCGGAAAATACCGGTTTTTACCACTGGCATGGACTTTATCAAAAAAATGTGGAATTTTGCCAACCCTGCATTTCATTTCTTTCTAATGCTGTAGTTAAATACGTAGATATAAATGTCAGTCAAAATTAATCTTATTAAAATTTTTTAATATGTACATTATTAATATGTACAATATGTCCAAATTATTTATTACCAACTTTTTGTAAAAAAAATATGTAAAAATTTTCAACGCCTCATTGTTTTTTCTTAATTTGCGTATCATCAGCCTCAATCCAACTATTAGACATTCCTTCTTTACATATACTTTTGTAATGATCTTCCTCAGTACACGAACCATTATGAAATATAGCATTCATTTTATACGATTGTCCAGCTATTAATACTTTAATTGTTGGAATAGCACTTATATTAAATTTACGTATTGCTTTCACTGTTTTATCATCTTGTAATAAAAATAATATTAATAATAATGAATAATAATTATATCTTTTGTTAATGTTATTTCATTCTTATTTAATATTTTATTTCCAGTATAAACAAATGTTAACATGATCCGTTATTTGATTAAGACCGATGTGAAAATGTAGCATTTAATAAATCGTTGATATTATAACTTTTCTTTTTCAAATTGTTAATAGGTATTAAAAAAATTGAATTATTATAGTAATTGTTTTTGTATTCTCACAAGATTTACACCAAGTAGTAGATATTACTTGATACTTTACTAAATGTCTTATACAATCATATTTTGTGCACAGGTCTGTGAGAAATTCAAATTGTTTATCGAAAAATATTCTGCTAAATATTGCCGTACTGCATGTATTCAAATTGCGCATTTCATTTTCATATCGATGCATTAACATACTCAAACATTTGATTTATCAATTAAATATTTGATTTAACAATTAAACAATTGTTTTCTTATGGCACTTAAATGTAACAAACACTCTAATACTGCATTTACATAATTTAAAATTTTATCCACATTTTGAAAATATTTTGTTGAGATGTTTGATCTTGACATTTCTTGAATAGAAGTAATTACTTTTAACAATGTCCATAGAACATTTTTTACTTTGCGATAACGTTCTTTTGAAACAGAAATTATTTTTGCTTCTGGTATGTAGATTTGTCTTAGCCAATTCAATAATGGTTCTTCATTAGCTATTATTAACGAAGGATCATAGTTAATCAAATATAACCCTTCTAGAGACGTTACTCGTGATAATGCAACGTAAACTTGATCGCAATTGAATATAGAGTTACGTATGTCCATAATAGCATTTTGTAAACTCAATCCTTCACTTTTGTGAATAGTGATTCTATAACTTAGACAAGTGGAAAGTTGTTTTCTAATAACGTACACTCTATCCACCACTTCAAATTTAACGCTCACTTTTTTATTTGAATATTTTAATCCTGATGGCAAAAGAAGTTTAATTTCTTCTAATAATCGGTAGAGGAGTCTCGTACAACACTGAAATTGCTATTATACCGTTCACAAGATCCCCCCCAAGGTAGCATCAATATTATTCCTTATCATTACTTTCGTTTTAATCTTACTCTCTATAATTACAATTTGAAAGTCCAGCAGTTTTAGAATTATCTTCATCATTATTCGACAATACTTTTAATACTTTCTTTTTTACATATGGAATACAATCAATCGTGTCTTCGGCAACTAATATTATCTCTTTCTCAGTAATACGATTTAATATTGTATTAAAAATATCACGTATGTAACAAGTAGGCAATAAACAAACAGCGTCCAAAGGTAAATCATTAATAAAAATACATAGTTCCTTTAATCTAGATTAAAAGGAATCACCTTTGAAAGGAATCTATCTTTCTACTTTCTACTTTCAAGAATCTCACAGTCAGGCTTTGTTAGTATCAAATATTTCGGACATGTATATACATATTTCGAAGATGTATATACATTAAAATCAAATTAGATATCGTTGACATCTATTACAAAAAGAACAACGTCCTTAAGATCTGCTCGTAAAACTTTCAATACATGATCAGACAATTGTTTATACTTTGAAATTTGACGTGTTCAATAGGTAATTGAAGCAATCTGTGAATTGTCAAACTATTTATATTAAACGCTGTTATAAAAGTAGATGCTGATATGGCGGTATCTTTATTGAGATTTTGTTTTATCCAGCATTTAATTGTTTTAATTAAGAAACTCTTTCCAGTATCACCTGCTAACATATAATCGTAATATTGAATTATCTAAACTTACACACAGAGAAAACGATTTCTTTGGATTTAATAAATTTTATAGTAGCCAAACAAATTTGTTATTTGGAATGGTCCAAACAAACCAATGTTTGAATCAATAAATAAGATTGTTTAAATTTGAAACAATATATATTTTCTTAAATAAATTATTTTTTTGAAACGAAAGATATAATCGTTTTGATCTAAATGATATTAATGTTTCACTTAAACAACATCATTGTTTAATAAAAAATATGAAAAGATGTATGGCTTTACTTGAATAATTATTTTGTTTCATTGAAACGATTCTTTATGGCGGTTAAACAACTAACCTCTTTATATCAAACAATTTTTAACATTAAATAGAGTAATGTTATTATTTCATTGTAATAGTTCATTATTTCTTTTTAAATCAATAATTATTTCTTTTACGAAACTATATTTACGAAACTATATTTTTATTTGAGCAATTGTATATGTAATTGTATATAAAATAATAAATTATTAGTATTTGGGCTTCCATTTCCAGAGATGTGAGAATGTGGACGGGTGTTTAGAAGCAGCGAGAAAGGAGAAAAGAAAGAGGAAAGTAAGAGTGAGAGGGAGTGAAAGGAGTGAGTGAGGGAGGTAGAAGAGTGGGGTGAGGGTGAAAGGCTGAGGGCTGAAGGAGAAAAAGTACAGAAGGGAAAAAAAGGAGGATAGGAAGAGCAGAACAAAAGAGGTTAGGAAGGTACTAAGGAGGAAAAGAGAGCGACGTCTAGTGGGAGAAGAGGAGAGACGAAAGGTCGAGTAGGAACATAGAATATAATAAACATAGATGATAAATAAGAATGTGAATGTACTGTTGTTACACGAGGCATAGATTACGATGATCATAGAGAGAAGGAAACAGATAAAGCATAGAAAGAGGGAACATAGATCAGTTTGTAAAGAATATAATAAAAAAGGATAGATTGGAGTAGAAATGTCGGAGGATGGAAAGAAATGAATAAAAATAGGAACGGAAGGAAGGAGAGGTGGCGAGAGGAGTGGTAGTGTGGGAAGTATAGATGAATTATGGAAAAGGAAAAGGAAGAAAATGGAGAGAGGAGAAGACAAGAAAGAGGAAGAAAAGTCGGTATTCAGGTCAGGAAAGGAAGTACAGAGGTTACCACAAAAGTTATTAATGATGGAGTTAAGGGGGTAGGAGAGAATTGGATGGGATGGAATAAAGGAGGAAAAAAGAAATGAAGGAAGTATTGAGGGAAGTGAAGGATAAGTTAATGGAGAAAATGAAAGGACAGGGGAGAGAGATAAGGGAGGAATTAGAGAAATTAAAAGGATAAATAAAAGGACATCTAAGGGAGAAGGAGAAGAAAGAGAAAATTAATATGGATGGAAAAATAGGAGAATTAGAGAGAAAAATGGATGAGAAAAGATAGAAGAAGAAAGGAAAAAAAGAGAAGGAATAGGAAAAGGAGGAGAAATGGAGATTAAGATAAGAGGAATGGAAAGGAGACTAGAGAGAAAGGAAAGAGAGGAGAGGAGAAAAAATGTAATAATAAAAGGAGGAAAAGGAAAAAATGAGATAGAGAAGGAGGTGGAGGGATTATTAAGAGAAGTAGGAATTGAAGTGGAATTGGAAGGAATAAAGGTGACTGGAGAAGGAAGAAAGGGAGAAATAGGACCAATAATGATAAAGATGCGGAAGATGGAACAGAAAAGGGAACTAATGATTAGGAAAAGAAAGGTGAGAGAGAGAGGGATTATAATAGAAGATGACTTAACTTGGAGAGAAAGGAAAATAAAATGGAAGTTAGAGCAAGACAAGAGAGAAAGGAAAGAGGATTTGGGTGGGATATGGGAAAATACAGATAAAAGGGAAATGATGGAATTGGGAAGAGGATGAGGAGATACTGAGAGATAGAAAGGGAAAGGTATGGAACATACAGGGGGAAGGAGTAGGAAGTCGGGAAAGGGAGACCGGTGGATAAGGGAAAGCGAGAATATGGAAGAGAGTAAAGAGAGGGGAAGAAGATGCGAGGAGGAGGGCAGGAGAAAGAAAGGAAAGGGAAAAAAGGAGAAAAGAAGGAGGGAGGGAGTATGGAAAGTAGCGTTTTGGAATGTAGCGGGAGTAATCAATAAGGATAAAGAATTCTGGGAGGGAGTCGAAAAATGGGATGTGGTGGTATTAATGGAAACATGAATGGACGAAAAAGGTTGGGAGAGAAGGAGATTACCAAAAGGTTAGAAATGGAAAGTGCAGATAGCAAGAAGAAGGAATAGAAAGGGAAGAGCATGTGGCGGCATGCTATTGGGAATTAGAAAAGAATTAATAGAAGAGGAAGAAGAGGCAGGGGAGGAAGAAGGAAGAATGATATGTAGACTAAAGGTAGGAGAAGAGAAATGGAGGGTTGTAGGGATGTATGTGAACGGAAAGTTAGAAAGAAAGTTGGAGGGCATAAGGGATTGGATGGAAGAGAAGGATGATGAAGTAAAAATAATAGGAGGGAAATTTCAATGCGAGAACAGGGGAGGAAGGAGGTTGAGTAGTAGAAGAGGATCAGAAAAGAGAGGAAAAAAGTAGAGCATCAAAGGACAAGAGAGTTAACAAAGAGGAAAAGATACTAATAGAATTCATGGAAAAGAGGGGTTATGCAATATTTAATGGAAATATAAAGGGAGATGATAAGGGAGAATATACATACACGGGTGGGAGAGGAGAATCAATAATAGATTACATAATAGGTGATGGTAAGGTAAGAGAATAGAAAGAATGGAAGTAGAAAAGAGGGTAGAGTCGGACCATCAGCCAATAGTGGCATGGATTAGAGGGAGGATAAGGAGGAGAGAAGAAGAGAAGGGAATAGGCAGACAATAGGTAGAGGGGTGTGGAATGAAGAAGGTAGAAAAGAATTTATAGAGAAAATAGGACGACTGGAGGACACAGGGGAAGGAGTGAGAGAGGAGATGAGAAGGAAATGAGGAGAGGAGAAGAAGGGCCACCGAGAAGATAAAGAGAACAATAGAAGAATGTATGAAAAATGATGGAAAATGGGAAGAAAAGAGAAATAAGAAGGGATGGTGGAATGAAGAGTACAGAGAGAGGAAAAGAAAGGTAAGAAGAGAACTGAGAAAATGGAGAGAAGGAGGCAAGGGGGACAGATACAGACTGTTGAAAAAAGAGTATAAGGAGCTTTGTGAAGAGAAGAAAAAAGAGGAAAAAGAGAGAATTATAAGAGAGGTAGGGAAGACAAAGACGGAGGGGAAGGTATGGGAATTGGTAAATAGGGAAAGGAAGAGTAGGAAGAGGATAAATGAAACGATCGAATTGGAAGTGTGGAAGGAATATTTTATGGGACTATTGGGAGGAGTAGAAAAAAGTGCAGTAAAGAAAATGGAAAGGGAGGAGGGGAGAGGGGAGAAGGAGGTGGAATTAGAAGAGGTTAAGGGTGTAATTGGAAGGTTAAAAAATGGGAAAGCATTGGGAATGGACGGAATACCGAACGTGTTATGGAGGGGAAGAGATGAAGAATTGAGCATGAGAGATATGCAGGAGGGTGTGGAGAGGGGAGGGTTGGCCAGAACAATGGAAAGAGGAAGGGATTGTACCAATAATAAAAAAGGAAGATGGAGAAAGGGTAGAAAATTATAGAGGTGTGACATTGATGCCCTCGATATATAAAATTTACATGACGATTCTGGAGAGATTAAGAGAAGAGGTGAAAGGGTATAATACCAAGTAACCAAACAGGATTCAAGAAGGGAATGGGAACGATGGATCAAATCTACACTTTAAATTATTTAGTTAATAGGCAGTTAGGTAAGGAGAAGGGAGGCATAATAGCTTTATTTATAGATTTAAAGGCAGCGTTCGACTCATTAGGCAGAGGGGTGTTGATTGGGGCAGTGAGGGAAAGGGGAGTTAGAGAGGGCCTGGTGGAGAGAGTGGAGGAGATACTGAGGGAAACAAAGAACAGAGTAAGAATAGGGAAGCAATAGGGGGAAGAATTTTGGACGGTGAGAGGAGTGAGGCAGGGGTGTCCACTCAGCCCTATTTTATTTAATCTAGCCATAGCGGATTTGAAGGAATATGTGAAGAGAAAAGGGTGGAATAAGATTGGGAGAGAAAAAACGTACACTCTAATGTATGCTGACACTCTAATGTATCTCGAGTTTTAATATCGGTAAATTAGATGAATCTCTTTTCGGTTGAGATAACAGATATGTCAGGCAGCAAGCACACGTCATTTTGACATTGAAAACTGATCATAACCGGACAAAAAAATGACCAAAAATGACTAAGAATGATGGTAAAATGACGATGTAATGTTACAGATCGTTCATGACATTTTAAGATCTTTCTATATCTTTTAATGTCAATAACGTCATTAAGGCATTATAAAAAGGATGCTTTTGTAATGTTTTCAATGACGTTTTTGTACATTGTCTTAATGACATGTTAATGACGTTAAAAGACGTCATTAAGATGTCTTGATGTGTCATCAACAGTTTGTGAGCATTATTTTGCTGTCATTTTTACGTCATTTTTGATACTTTTTGGATCCAGTAATGACCAATTTTTTACATCAAAATGACAGGTCCTTGCTATTCGGGATTATTTTTCATTATTTTATTTTCATTCGATTCCTATTCAGTTACACGAACTGAGATTTTTTTCATGTATTTATAAACAAATAACAAAAAGGTATGTATCTAAAAAACTAGATATAAACAAGAGTTTAACCTTAAAACCTGTAATGAAACAATATAATTTTTTCCATTACCTATCATGTGAATGTTATAAGGGAATTTATTTGCTAAGTTGTCCCAATGTATTAATAACCACTGAGCATCTTTTATTCAAATTTGATAAGCCTGCAAATGTTTTGAAATGAGATTGTCATTAGTAGGGACAATATAAAAGTAATCTTTTTTTTTATCCAAAAGAATGTATAGGAGCAATCTGAACTTCAACAAGGTGTCAAATTCTGTATCATTTATTTGCAGCACATTTTTTATGTTATATTTAATATTGTCAATTTTAAGGGCAGGTTCTCATGAAACTCGATCCGAAAATTCGATTTTTTTTTTATTTCATTTTTTGATAGCCTATTATGTGTAGAATATATTCCCCAAACCGTTTGACTGAAATAAATTTCATAAAAAAGTTATGGCATAATAATTCGACCCACTTTTTTACGCGAAAATAGAGTTTGCACGGTAGTGTGCATTCTACATCAATATTTTTAAATGTGCTCCTATATGTACGTTTTATGGTAAGTATGGAACAATATGAAGTCAAGGAAGGATTGATGGTCCTGGAATTGCTGATTAGCCACAAGGTACATTTTTTTCCATTAACTCAAAAAAATCGTTAATTAAATCTTTAAATGCGTTTCCTGAAAAACGTTGTTTTTAATATTTGTCTCCACGATAACTTAAAAACTACTCAATGTATCACTATTTTTTTATTTTGAAGTTCATTTAATTTATTGGAGGATAAACCTGCAGATAAATATTTGCTGTTTTTTTTTATAGCACTTTAAAAAGAAAAAACGTGAAGAAACGATACCGAAAAATTGCATGTGCTATTTTTTTAATTTTCGATTTTTTATTGATATTGTTGGTACAACCTCCAACAAATATTATATATATTATAAAAATTTTTGGTTTTTTGATTTCAGATAATTTCTACAAGTGCTACAGTGGAGACCGATAAGTAACCTTTTTTTAAAACGGTCACGTTACAATCACGTATAAACAATTCCCACAACGTTATTATTCTTAAAAAAAAATTTTTTTTTGTATTTTAAAACTCAATAAATAAGTGTCAAAAATCTTAAGTTGTTTATTTACTTCCTTCTATGAAAAAAAAATTCAAGACAATCACCTTATTTTTTGGTCGCTTGAGGAGAACCTCCCCTTAATGAAACCAAAAACATTTGCTTCTTCAGAAAAAGAAATATTACTTGCTTTTATTACAGAGTGTAATCGTATTTCCTTTATATCACGCAATGCACCTATAAATTTTCCGTATTCTATAGGATTAGAAAGACCTTTCCTACTTAAAAGTAAGATAATTTCAATTGTTGCTTAATGCATAATGTTAGAAGCAAATTTACGCGGGAATGTGAAATTGTAGAAGTAGCTTTTAGTTGATTATGAAAAGCTTCATATCTCATAAGCTAAATATGATGTACAGAACCTACTTTTTTCAGAATTCTGGGGTAATGCAAAAATATATGAAACTTAGGCTTTAATGTTTGCTGGAATAAATGTGGCAATAAAGTTGATAATGCTCTGCAATTAAAGGTTTTAGATAAGAAATTGAAGATTCAGAAATCGTTCTCGATACCAGAATATCAAACATTTTGTACAAAACTATATAAAAATCCCATATAGTTTCAGTTGAAGGAACTAGATCATCAACTGGAATAGGAAAATAAATTATCAATGCCAACATTTCTGATGTATCTCATAATTATACTTGTTTTTTTCAAGGTTCAGGTTTAATTGAAGATATCGGATTACCCGTATCTACTTTCAAAAATTTTAAATATTTAATTCTCTCGTTTAGTTGTTCCAGACTAAAATATTTCTTTTTAATAAGACAATTAATTATTTCGGCCATGTCATATCTCAAAATTCCTTCTAAAACATCGTGCATTTAATCGCAATATACATTTTTCGTAACAGGAAAATTTGGCAATTCATGCCAAATACATTCTTCTTTAATATCATGTGGCAGAGATGAGCTGTCATTCACATAATTTTCGATATTACGCAAATTTTCTTCATTTTTCCTTATTTGACAGTTAGTGTCATTTTTATGACTTCTACAAAAACGACAAAAATAATTAGATTGAAAACTTTCTTCAAAACCTAAGATCGAATTCAACCTGCATTGTCACTCAATATCAATAACAACGTGAAATAAACTTGCATCTTTTACCGATGATGTTGTAATTGTAATACCTTCAGTTTCCAAATTTTTTAATTGCTAAATAATTTTATAGAATATACTTTTTGTTTTCGTATTGCACTCGATCAGCAGAAAAACAAAGCTGAATTAAGAAAATGTTATCCAGAGAAGAAATATATTGGACAGGTATAGAAGCAATGGAAATATAAACAGCGCCTATTTTATATATACCAGATTTTGAACTTAACGGATTGTTTGGTTCAAAATCGTCGTAAAAGAGATATAAAGGAAACAATTTTATTAGAAAACTTTTGTTTCACTTCTTTCCATAACTCTGTTTCTAAAATGCTCCTATATATGTTTTCCTCATATAGAAATTCTTCCTCTTGCATATAACAAATAATATTATCGAATACATTCGGTAATTCTAAAAACTGTTTTAAAATTTTATGCAATTCTATAATTTGTCCTTCGGATTTTTCAACAGTCATACTTACCTCGTTCGATTTTTTGTTTCTATCAATAACAGATCTTTCTTCTATAAAAAAAGAATTGGGCTCAATATAATATTTATTATTTTTATCGAATCAAATGAGAATTTGCCTATCTCATTTGATTCGATGAACTCGATGACGGTCTAAAAATCTCTATATTTATTTGATATTATTATTATTTTTAATAACTTTAAATATTTTATGTTCAGTTTCAAACATTTCAAATATACTGTTCACTTCGTTAGAAATAACACGAACTATGTTAAGGACATCTTCCGCCACATTTTGGTTCTTTAGAGCTGATTCTATACAAACAAATATAATGTCACATAATTCCTTTGCGTTATTCACTACTGCTGTAACAATATTTCGAGGCAATGAGGAATTGCTGTACATTTTCGAAATAAAATGAAGAATAGCATTGTAAAACAATTCAGAATTACCGAATGGTTTATCACTTGCACATTTAGTACCATTAGATATTTCATCAACAGAATTATCTTGGACAACATTTTCATATTCTAAAAGATTTAAATTGTTGGATATTTGTTCTCCTGCATCAGAATGCAATACTATCTCACATTTTGTATGATTGTTGATTAAATGCTTCTTTAAACCATTTAAACAAGGAAAGGTGCGCTGGCAGTTATTTTGCTTGCAGACAAAATTTTGAGCAAATGGGTGCAAATATCTGATATGACGTATCATATTGTCGATGCTTATAAACGACCTTAAGCATTCGAAGCATATTATACTTTTATATTCCATTTCTCTTTTCATATTAATGTATACATATGTATATAATTAATGTGTATACAATATTATATATATATAACACTTATGTTTTTAATTTGACAAATAAAGAGTTCAGTGGTTATATTAATACTTTGATTTATATTAATACTTTAATATAAACACACACAGCAATGTTTATATTAAACTATTTCTTAACAAATCATTTAAAAAGAGAATTTTTATATCTTTGTCGGATGTTAACATTAAATAATTCCCATTAGATTAGATACCAGAGATGCTGACTTTTGGGCGTATATTTAATATCCAATAGAAAATATATTTGGAAACAAAATTTTAAAGCATTAAGAAGTGTACTTATTTGATAATTTTTGTTATTAATAATTATATAAAAAGAATGAACGTTGTTTAAATTGGAACCAATAATTAATATGTAAGGTTGAATTGTTAGACCTTTCTTGTACATACAATTTATCTTGTTCTGTTTAGCTGTCTCAATATCGCCAGGAATTTTCACGTGTAAAAAAATACCGTCTCTTGCTTCAAATATAGATGGCTTTCAAAAAGTTTTTCCCGTTCTTGCTCTATCGCGCACCAAACAAGATAATAAGAATAAACGGATTGCAGTTTTAGAATAAAATTTCTGTAATTGAGAAAATACAAATGAAATTACACAAACACAGACAGACACAAGCGCGCGCGCACACACACACACACATACACACAGTAAAAACATTTTGTACTTGTGAACACACACACAGTAAAAACATTTTGTGTGTAAAAACGTCCTTGTTAAAATTTTTGTATTAAATTTTTAACATATTCAATTATGTTAATTTAACATAATGTGATTATGTTTTTTGAATATTTTGTGTTAAATTGATATTTAACACTTCTTAGTGTTAAAATAACATAATTTTTAAGCAAGTAAACAAATAACATAACAATAATGTAATTTGAAAATATTAATTCTAAGATAAATGAATGAAAGATAAATGTACGATAATTAATTTAACATATTATAAATTTATAAATTAATTTTACTGAAAAAATATGCTTTTACAAATTGTTTTCAAATTGTATAAAAATGTTACATTTTTTATGTTAATTTTTACATAATGTTTGTGTTACTTTCTAACATATTCATCTTGTGTCAAATGAAGACAAAAATTTGGATGGATCGTTTTTGGATAGATCGTTTGTGAAATGTGTTAAATTTAACATAAATTTTGTAACAGTGTATGTACGTATAGAAGATGATCCACATAACTTTACATTTTGATCTTTTGGAAACTATTCTAACGAATTTTAACAGTTTAGGTCTTGTCAATTCATTGTGTGATAGTTCTACAAACTTAAATGGAAATTAGTATCCCAATTAGTATTCGGTTACTTGAGTAAAGGGAAGATTTGCTTTAAAATTTTAAATAAAAACTCTTATACAAAACTACATTTCTAAATTTCATGAAAGAAAACGGAGATTATGTAGTTTAGAAGATGCAGCTCTGATGATTTTAACTTTGGCATATGTTATTCAGGTCATTTTACTAAGTTTGGGGATCTTCAAGATCCTCCTACTGTCGCCCGCATTCCTAGCGTATTCGTTCGTAGCCGGTCGCCAGTGTAGGGATGAGTTGTCCTTCACTGCGTAAACCGAGCTTCGTCTCCTAGGTAGATTCACTGTGGCTGTTACAGCCCTTGGTGAACAGTTCCTGAGTGAGTTTTGCTTCCGGGAAAGTCGTTGACTTGCTATGCCTTTGCTATACCGTTGTGAACGAAAAATATTGTGACGCGATGAGGTGGAATCGAACCTGGATCCTTCAGTTTGTAATCTAGCACTTTATCATCTGTGCTACGGCTATCTTGTATTATTATTGTTTATGTGAGTCGTATAGCAAGTTTCGTCAACGGCGAATGTGAGGACGGCCGTCCGCCACACTAAGATTATATTCCAAAACAATCAACGATGGCTAAAATTTTTTGAAGAGATTTGTTTTTAACACAATGAGAACAAAAGGAAGTATTGAGGCTGTTTTACATTTATGCATATAGATAGTTTGCAAGTATCGTTTTGTGAATATAATATTTGGTTTCTATGCATTTTGCAAGAATGAGTGTTTTTTTCTAGCTTCCACGTTATAAATCAAAAGTTCGAGGGACAAAGAGCCTTTCAGCAGGGTTTTCAATGAGAATTTAAGACACAACACTTAAGCTTTAAGCTTTAAAGGACCACAGTTGTACGAATGTAAAGGATCACAGTTGTACGAATGTAAGAAAAATAATTGACTATGATTGGTCAATTTCTTCTCCGCTTAAGGCTTAAAGCTTTCAGTTTTGTGTATTAAATTCTCATTGTAAATTCTCATTCATCTTACATAAAAGAGCGGTATATTCTTGTAATCTTTATTATGTGTTACCTGTTGTTATGTCATCTTCTAGTAAGTTAAGTAATATTCGTCTGATTACTTCAAAAGTTTTATGTTTATCATAAATGTAATTGAAGAAGTTTTCAAATGTTCGACTTATGTGAAGTAGTTAAAGCGAATAAATTTCTCTTCGAAATCGTAGTTAATCTGCGAAAGTATAATTATAGTTTGAATTATTATATTGAATTATTATATAATTATAGTTTGAATTATAGTTTGAAAAAATAAATTGTTATAATAATTTGATCAATCCTATTAAACCATTATGTTTGTAAAAAGAGTAATATTATCTTACTAAGTCAAAAGCAGTTTGTGTTTTTAAAATAGGCCACCGTTCGAAAAATTCATGTGGCGATAAGATTGCAATTTCCCTAATAGGAAGGGATATTTTTCAATGATGCAAAATATCATTTTTAGTCTCATTGTTATGCATTAACCATATTTGACTGTCTTTTGCTTCCTTAGATATATCTGAAATTTACAATAATATAATGTAATATTGCAATGATAAAACCATAGACAACTTTTGTAATTCACAAAAGAGATGCAAATTAATAATTTAAATTTACTTGGTTTTTTCTGTACTCTTGAAGTAGGAGCTCTTAAAGTTTTTCTTGTCATGGTCAGTTTATTTCTATGCTTATCCACTAATTTTCCTCTAGTTATTTCTGGCTTGTTATAACGTGATTTATTTTTTCCAAAAGAGCTAATATGTACATTTACTTTCTCCTCGAAAAATATCTACTATTTTGTTAGCTAGGACACTTAATGTATTATTTAGACGTTTCCTTTCATTCAAGAAGTAACATATAATAATATTGCATAAATTATTGCGATCTTTATTATGAATGGTTTTTTCTTTTTCATATTTTAATAATATGGCTGTCCCTATAATTTGTGTGTTTAGAACACTTTTAATATCAAGATTAATAATAATCGTTTGCTTTTAAAACAATGTCAGTCGTGTTATACTGAATAGCATCACTCTTATAACTTGTGTTTGGCATTTCTTCAATTACATTCAATGAATTACTTGATATGAATTACTTGAATGAATCAATATCCAAATCTGTCGAAAGTTTTACTCGTTTGTCTAATGATTCTTCCATATAAATTTTTTCCAAATCATTAATTCTTGTTAAGAGTATCTAAAATAATTAAATCCTCTAATCTTAAGATAAACATTTAAATAGTACATTATTTGTCATTATGCATGATTTTTGCAACATAAAATACAAAAATATAATACAAATAAAATTTTGAGTAAAATTATATAAGGAATACCGTGATATCTTCAGATGCCTCGGTTAGTAATATTACAATTTTCGGTGTAGCTAATGTAGACATCCCTGCTTGAAATTTCTTTCGCTCTCCCAAAATAGGAATCAATTCTTTCAATTCTTCATCATTTAACGATCTTAAGATATTTATGTTATCAATTTTTTGTTCTGCAATATATAAATAAAAATTACAAATATATAAATAAATATATAAATAAAAATGTTAAAGTAAAATATAAATAACGGTCTAACTTTCATTCGCCTAGCGAAAGTCGGAGTCGGATCAAGCTCGTCGGACGCCAGGATAGAATAAAGAGACGTGGATTATATTTTAATAAAAGACAACAATTTATTATAGATTAAGAGGCATATTTACACGCGGTGAGTAAAACGATTATTTCGCTAATTTATAATGCTCGTGGAACGAACAAACGGTTTATGATGGTTCGCAAGAACAGTAATGTTAAGCAGTAACCGTGCGGAGCGAAAGGTCTCGTGTTTTATATTTCGGTTATTTACATGCGTTAGCGTGTCGGACTGAACGGTAGCATTAAGCGGTAACCGTGCGAGGCGAAAAGGTTTCTGAGTTTATTTACAGGCTATTTACAGATCATATTTACAAGTATATGCGGCGAATGCAATTTACGCGTGTATTACTAGTGCGGCTGCTGCGGTGTGCAAAGCGCGAGCGCAGTACTCGGTCTTAGATCGCGGGACGAAAGTCAGTCGGGATTCGTCGGTGTCGGTGCGCACGCGGTGTCGTGACGTCACGCGCGGTGACGGTGTCGGCCTGTTAGCCGGAGGCCCGTGGCGGGCCGCATGCGGCGCGCTGGTTGGACGGCATGATTGTTCAGTTACGTGTCGAGGTGCGCGGCTTTTGAAGCGTGGTCGTTGAAGAGTGAGTAGAGGCCAAGAACGCCAGAGCCTTACGGTTAGCGGAGGCAGAGCCGAGAACACCCGAGCTCTTGACAGGAGTAAGGCCGAGAACGCCCGAGCCTTACGGTTAGCGGAAGCAAAACCGAGAACAACCGAGCTCTTGACAGGAGTAAGGCCGAGAACGCTTGAGTCTTACGGTTAGCGAAGACAGAGCCAAAAACACCCGAGAACACTCGAGCTCTTGACAGGAGCGAAGGCCGAGAACACCCGAGCCTTCCAGAGACGGAGGTAGAGCCGAGAACGCCCGAACTCTTGACGGGAGCGAAGACCGAGAACACCCGAGCTTTCCGGAGACGGATTTGAAGGTCGAGAACGCCCGTGCCTTCGGAATTTCGGAAATAAAGAATCGAGAAACCCGTGCTCTTTACGGATGTGGACAAAAAGATATTCGGATTCGTCAGGATAGTCGTAGCCGAGAACACCCGTGCTACGAGCTTGTCGGAACGGATCCTGATTGTCTCGCGCCGGGCCGTTTTATACTTGTGGCCCGGCTTCAAAGTGGTGGCCGCGCATAGCGGCCTTCGTTGAACGCGTGGCGCGGAGCGCGCGGTGTGCGTTCGGAACGCTTGGCGCGGAGCGGGCGCGGATCGCATGGCGCGGTGTGCGCGCGGGACCTCGCTATTTACAATATTCTCTTACAAACTAATGTTAACTCTATACACAACACATTATATACACTATTTTACAAGTTAGTGACGCATTGTCACAAGTTATACAAGATAATCACATATGATAATGTCAGTAATTAGACAAATAAAAATAAAAATGATTTTTTAATATAGAACGGTACTTAAGTATATATACAGGGTGAGTCATTTTAATCTATGAACCCGAATATCTTCCAAATTACGGTATCTACAAAAAAATGGTTTWGATAAAAGTTRACCAGRACAGAGGRGGTCGTTTAATTGTACCATTGSTTTTGACCTTGAGGTCAATTTTGAAGGTTATTTCAAGATCACAATGGTTTTTTTAAATGGGACACCCTATTTTTGACTGCGGATTTCG
>JANQDE010000560.1:30867-45918 GCA_037157785.1 Cephalotes varians
TACATATTCAGTTTGACAAATAAATATTTTAATACAAATATTTTATTTTTTCAAAATACTTGGCGCTGCCAAACCGAATAAATATATTAATTGCTTTAGGAATACGTTCATTCTTTATGCATTGCAAAGATTTAAATAAATTATTTTTATATAGTAACACATACATAATTATAGATTACATACTTATCTACATATGTCTTTTATTATACAGAAATACGAATATATTTTATATGCATTAATATCGAATGTGTATTTTATGTATAATAAAATGGAAACTGTCATTAAAAAAAAAGTATTTTCATATTATTTATATTTCAATCTAAAATTAAAATAACATTTTAATAAATAAAAATATTACATTCAATTAATAATTTTCTTTAAAATTAAGCTAATTATAAACTAAATAAGAATAAAATTGGTAAATATGTATAAAAACGGAGCACCCTCGGAGATCATTGTCTTTGACATATGTTGTCAAGGACATCTCCCTGAACAGCAATCTGAAGGTTTTAGCCGTCGCTCGTTGTTCGTTAAGAAGTTATAAACAAAAGAAGTTRCGTCAATAAACTATTATTTTCTKAYACCGAGTACATTTTGTTCGTGTTGCAAGCGTGTAGGCAGGGGGGGGCTTCGCCCCCCCGCAGGTGGAGGGGCTTCGCCCCTCCCCCCTGCTCCCCCCGCGCGGAAAAATGAGGAACGAATTTTGATTGAATGTCGCTTCATATCGAGGAAATATACACTTTGCCTACACGCTTACAATACGAGCAAGAAGGACATAAACAAAGTAGTTTTCCATTAAGTGGCCTTCTAGCTTTGTTTTCATTTTTCAACATATTATCGTAGTTCTCCGTGAGCGATCAAGCATTAAACATGTTCCTACATGAATTTCTTCATTTGACGTACAATTTAGATGAACTAATAAACTATTTGTGCAATAAAACATGTACATTTTTTTTGTGTTGTAAGCGTATAGGCGGGGGAGGCTGCGCCTCTCCGCAGGTGGAGGGGCTTCGCCCCTCCTCCCTGCTCCCCTCTCAAGAAAAATAGGAAATGACTTCCGATTACATATCGTTTCATGTTGATAGTATTTACGTGATACACGTACATACCTATTTTTTCTCGAGGGGGGAGCAGGGAGGAAGGGCGAAGCCCCTCCACCTGCGGGGGGGCGCAGCCCCCCCCTGCCTACACGCTTGCAACACGAACAAAATGTACTCGGTGTCGAAAATTAACAGTTCCTTGACGCAACTTCTTTTGTTTATAACTTCTTAACGAACAACGAGCGACGGCTAAAATCTTCAGATTGTTCAGGGAGATGTCCTTGACAATATATGTCAAGGACAATGATCTCCGAGGGTGCTCCGTTTTTATACATATTTACCTTAAAAATACTTCTATGTAAATAAACATTATTTTTAAAAAATGTATGGTTTATTCACTCGATATAAAAATAAAGATTATTAAGGTTATATTTATAGTATAATGAGTATTCGAGTTACTTGGCTCCTGGATAAAATCAAATTTGAGGGGAGATGCCTATGAGAGCCTCTGCGGATGACAGTGCGTGGAGGATTGAAATGATGAATCCAGAATTGGTGGTAGAGTATTTAATCCAATGAATACAACGAACAAACGTTTCAACTCTTGTTTTGAGTCCTCTTCAGTGTACAGATTTACGTATACAATTAATTAATATCTTTGATCCGTCCCTCTCCATAATAAACCTGTATTAAGAATGGTTTGAATTGAAAATTTATAAACTGTATGAATTTATGGTGAGAGACGAATACTGGAGTGAATGTGACGAAGATTCACTTTCAACACATTCACATTTCAGTCACATTCACTCCAGTATTCGTATAGGCATCTCCCCTCAAATTTAGTTATATTTATATTTGTTTCCTCTATAATTTTATTTTACAAAACATTTGATTATTAATATACATTAATAAGAGAAACAGCGACATTAATTATTAGAGCAATAACTATGTACCTTCTATATTGTTATTACAATTTTTTTCTATATGGATTCGATTTACTCGTTTGCTCGATGGATGTTGCTAATCTAACCCGGTCACTGCTGAGAGCAGCACGGATCTGTATTCCGGATTTTTCCTAGACTCTAGGGGAATTTAATATGTTATTGAATAAGTATCACTGCTTAGTCCGATTAGTGATCCGATTATTTGTCGTAAGTATACTCGTATACTCGTCATATTTTGAAATATCGATTACTATTTGATATTCGATATTTTACATCGATACTTCGAATTTCAATATTATAGCATATCAATTATAGATTATAAAATCTAAATATCAATTGATTCGATACAAACCTTGACGCTCCATCAAAGATAATATTTCTTGCTTACGCTTGACGCTCATTTTTAGCATCAAAGTCACGTGATGAAAATTAATGTATGATATTTGTCAATTTTAATCACGTAACCTATTTTGATGTTGAAAATAACGACTTTTTACAATACCTTTTCAGTTACGGTAAACGCTAAAGTCATGTAATTGGGTTGAAAAGACTTAATTAATTTCGTCTTTTGACTCGAAAGATCAAAGTCTTAAATTATAAGCTGTAAAAAATTGACCAATCATAATCAATTCTCTTCACATTCGACTGTGATTGGTCAATTTATTATAACTTAAGGTTCACTATATCCATTGTTGAAACATATCCTGGATTCCGTAAAGCGCATTTGAGCACATTTGTCTATAGTTCATTTCACGTATATTGTAACAAAATGTGCGCATAAGCACTTCTTTTACGGAATCCAGTTTACTAAGAGAAAAATATTTAGTATTTGTCCCCCCTTAGAGGAACAACTATACATTTCTTTCATACCAATCATATATATTTTTTAGTAGAACTATTAATATAATTATTATTACTAACATTATAGAAGTAATGACTATAAAAATGATGCTCCTAACCATATTTATTTTACCATGTGATTATAGTCATAAATACTAAATACTTTTCTCTCAGTGTTATAATAAGTAAATACAAATATCATAAAAGGCTAAATGTCGGTCTTGCAGTATACACTGCGACGGATCTTGGTGCCTAATTATAATTTGTGAATCTTTTTACATTTCCTGCTCATGCGAACTGCGCGCCGACATGTTAGCCTCAAAATTATTAAATTGTTTATCAATTTAATATGTGAGTCGAAAAAGAAATTATAGCGAAAAATAACACCTCGGCCAGGATTCGAACCCGGATCTCAAGCAATCCGTGCGAGCGTCCTACCAATTTGACCACCGAGGTTGTGATGATATTCTTCGCAATAACAATTATATGTTAGTTGTACGTCTTTTTCAAGCGACGTTAAATAAACCCACTATATTTGAGATTAGGACCGACTTTGAAATAAACAAATACAAATGTCATAGAAGGCTAAATGTCGGTCTCGCTTGTCGCCGACATGTTAGCATCAAAATTATTAAATTGTTTATCAATTTAATATGTGAGTCGATTGTTTCCGATATTGTGCACTGTGTTTCAAGTCCGACGAATTGTCGGCGCGCAGTTCGCATGAGCAGGAAATGTAAAAAGATTCACAAATTATAATTAGGCACCAAGATCCACCGCAGTGTATACTGCAAGACCGACATTTAGCCTTCTATGATATTTGTATTTGTTTATTTCAAAGTCGGTCCTAATCTCAAATATAGTGTGGTTATAAGTTTTCATTTAGTGACACAAGTTGACAGTAATCTTAGATTTGTTCGCGTCACATACCCCAACATGCTTCTACTTGCTTCAACACATTCTAATCTATAGCATTACGTTACATATATTATAAATTGAAGCGTGTTAAGCCTTAAGCCATAAGAAATTGTTTAATCACGATCAAATGTGAAGATAATTATGATCAGTCAACTTTTTATAGCCTATGATTTAAGACTTTATTATAGAATCGATCTCATCGCGCATTGTGTGTGATATTAATCATCCTAGTCTACTGGAACCATTACGCAAAATTCATGCTATAGAATGGCACTGTAATATTAAAAAAAAAACGTGTCAAAATGTAATGATATTTTCAAACATCGATTTCTAATCAATATATCGATGTATCGGTATTATGTATTTCGATTTGTTTAGATACAAAATATCGATATTTTATGCTCTTCCGCACATTCCTAATATATATTCTATACACACGCGCTGTCCCCATATAACGTATTAAGGTGAACTTCCCAAATTCACCTTTACATAAGGCACGTTTTTGTCCATTCTTCATGATTGATTAATGATAACGAGCAAGGTCCACTGTAATAAAGATGCTCATGGCAGCTGTGTCTACAGCGATGTAATATTTTACAATAATAGTCGCGCAACTTTCTGTCGTAAATTAGTCTGACGTAATTGCGATGAAGCAACGCATGATGCGCTCAGTGGAAATTCACCCTTACATAAGCCGCACGTCTTTATCCTCTACGTGATTGATTAATGCCATTTTACATCAAAAACGCAAATAGTACATTTCCCCACTACTAGCCAGGCGCCGATAATGACAACGACGACGTTTCTTAAATAAAAAATTTTCCTTTTAGACTTTACATCGCAATATCTCCGCTCGGGAGTTACGTACATAAAAAGTGAAAACACTTTTCTGATGTAAATTAAACCCAAGCTATTCATTGAACCTACTTGAAATTTAATCGATTCAGTTGTTATTGAGATCCGATAAACAAAGGATCTGTCAATACGACGTTTCGCGTAAAAGAGGCACTGTTGTCTCGGCGCTGCCCTGCGTAACTTGACGCTAAGACACTGTAGTGATATTTCATTTCTAAGTATTATTTGTTTATTTTGTATATTTTTTCATAACTCGTATATTTTACGATTATGGGTAGCCGTATATCTTACTTGTATGTGATGTACAGCAAAAATGCAAGAATTTTTAAAAGTTCTTTTCTGAAACACAGAAAAATAAATATTTTATATTTCTGATTTTTTTAGTAGTAGATTAGACTATTTTTATTGGTATAATTTATTTACCTTAAACATAATAAATAATAAATTAAATTTGATAAATTAAATTTTCGATAAGTGCGGCATATATACCGGAGTTATTCTACATGTGAAAGGTTTCTAAAATATTTCTGTTGCAATGTTTCATATGATACTTTCTAGAATTCTTTCAAAATAATTGCACATGGAATGTGAAAAGTTGAAATAATTTTGAAGCTTTTCTGAAAGCTTTTTATAACACTCAGTGCTATATGGAGAAAGATAGACGTTAAAAATGATGACGTGTTGACAATAAATTTTGTCTTGCATGCCATTTTATTATGTGCTCAAATGTGTGAAAATGTGACTTGTCTTACCAAATTTGTAAAAATTGCCGAAATGACCAAAAATAAAATTATCCTTGAATTTTATTAAAGCATATTTTTCATTCCTTTCAACAGCTGTCCATCGTGTGTTTTTGTGCCTAAATAGACTTCACATCACGTCTTTTATTTACTGGTTGTCAGGGAAGAAAAAAATAGCTTCTGTCCATTTTACAAGTGTTTTAAAGCGATATTATTTGTTTTTTTATCCAAATTCTCTTTATTTACAAAGCATGCAAGAAACCTCGATACGTCATTTTCTTCTTATGACATTACAAATCTAATATGGCGACTACTCAGAAACCTTAATTCAAGTGAAATAATATGAGGAAACGATACAAGAAGACGATTTTATCGTTGGACATTACGAATAATAAGAGAAGATCCAATTTTCTTTCAGTACATCTTCAGTGACAAAATCTTATTTCATCGTAATAAGCAACTCAACATAATTGTAATAATATACAGGCATAATAGGCATAATTGTCCTTTAATTCTTATACAATTATACTGGTCTTAACGGATAGATAATCAATCCTATTGTAGTGTTAATACTTGGAATGAAATTGTAAATGGATGTTTGATTCGTTCATATTGATAATTATGTAAATGAGATAACTTACCTTTACTTCTTGCAGAATGAATTGTCTAAGCTTTTGAGATCAATCTTGCTATTCGAATAAGAATGTGATGACAGCAGGAGGTCGCAGTGCGTCATTTCATTCTCATATTGTATTTAATTGTACCATTATTGTAACGAAATCTTTTACGAAAGATAGATAGGAAAATATGAATACATTTAATCGTTCTCCTGACTTGTCTTCGTTTGATTTTTTTTCTGAGGGACTACAAAAAAAATATCGTTTCACAACATCTGCAAAAGACATCGAAAAGAAAAATCGAATAACTGATGTTTATCGTAACATTTCTCAATATGTTTTAATCTTAATAGTAGAACATTTTGTGAGACAATTGAAGCTATATCTGTAAGAGAATCGAGATCCATTTGAACATGAATGGTTAAAGATAGAGAAAGTTTGAAGTTCAAAATACTAAGGAAGTAATGTAAATTAGGAGCCTAATTTTTATTTTCCAACACACACACACACACACACACACACACACACACACACACACGAAATGTAAATTTGAAGCAACCTCCGCATGTTATCTCGGGTATCGGCGGCACTGTAACTTTCAAGTCTCATAATTCGAAAAATACTTAATGAAAAATAACTTTATTATAGTGTTTTAAAAAGTTCTCGATGTCAATTACAAGAATATATAAAAGAATATATAAAAAAATCAGAATTTTTATATAAAAATTACAAAAATTTTTACGTGACCTTAACAACGTTGTCCAAAGTCATACTAATATTGCTGTAAAATGTGTTACTTAAAACTCTACCACTTTTAAATAAAGTATTCCTGAAAATGCTTTATTTACAAGATAATCGACTGTATCAATTAAAATGGGTATGTATGTGCGTGCGTGCGTGCGCGCGCGCAATAGAATTAATCCAGCAAAATATGAAAAATAAAGAAAATATGAAAAATAAAGATGATATAAAAAAATTACAAAATTTTAATTATTACTGTAAATATGTCAATTAAAAGTTTACTTTTATAAAATTAATTTTCTTGAATATCGATTCTACTTTTTTATAGAGGAAACTCTCAATCGGCAAACTACATTTATAATTATACGTTTTTTACATATTAATCTAATCATATTAATCTTTATATATTAATTCTAAGCCTTTTGCTTTCATTGATAGTTTGTGAATGCTACAATGTCCTATTTCTTCCTGTTGCAATCTATCGGTAATAAAAGTGGATAAATATGGAAACACAAATTCATATAATCGTTACGATATTAAGAGAATATTATTAGGAAAATGCAACCAAAGCAGTTTATTAACACTTATTTTATTACACAATGTTTAACTTGTATATTTAAGCAATAGCATATTATAACTTCACTAATTATTGCGTTTTATTTTTATTTTCCTCAAATCGGTGTGCGAGATAATAATTAGAAAATTTAGTAAATAAATTTATAGGAAGTTGTAAAATGCTCGATTCTTCATGTGTTTAGTAAGATTTTCAAGTCGTACAATTTTTTTACCTGACAAAATAAAATAAAAATATGTCAATATCGTAGACACACTAGCGAGAAAAGTATCAAGCATAAATGACTGAATTGTTTTTATCCAGATGTCTTCTTACATCTTCACGCTATCAAACCTAAATATTAAACTCTTTCATTTACATGTACATAAAGTAATAAAGGTATAACGACAATATTATGATCAACTTTAAAAAATGAGAAAAGAGAAAGACAATAGAACAAAGAAAAAAAAGAGCAACAAGAAAAAAGAAAGAGAATCGTAAATCATTTCTTTTTCACAAAACATAACATCTGTTAGATATTAATTTATTTATAACTATCATGGAGATAACCATAAATATTTAATAAACAGTTATTAGACGTGATCTATATATCCAAATGTCTGCAATATGAAATCCCCCATGCATAGGATATCTAAATTAATGTTCACTAAACATCCATAAATATTTAGTAGATATTCTGGTTAGTTTTGAGGGATTTTTTATACAAAAAAACACGTTTATTTTAGAAAAATGTTAAATTATATTTTATTTAAAATATTTTCCATCACTAGCTATAACTTTTTCTCACTTTTCTGGCAATTTGGCAATAAAAATTCCGCAAAATGTTTGTCCTTCGAAGCAATCCATTCATCGAGCCATTTTTTATTTCTTTATATGTTTTGAAGTGCTTATCAACAAGACTGTACTGCATCGATCGAAATAAATAATAATCTAATGAAGCACGATCTGATGAATACACAGCGTGTGGTAAGACTTCTCATTGAAGTGTCAATAACGTAACTTTAACTACTTTTGAAACATGTGGTCGAGTATTGTCATGCAACAAAATCACTTTTCGTTTTCTTTAAATTATTATTCTAGGAACACAGTGCATTGGCTTTACATTAGTTCGCATTAGATAAATATTGAGAATATTAAGAATGTATTGGTATTTCCCAATGGAAGATCATATTGGTCATAGAATAAAAGCAAATGTACTACCAATGTTATACCACGCTAATAATTCTACAATAATGAATTTGTAGTGAAAGCGTATTAGCCAAGGTTCATATAACGTGAATATTGATGAAGAAATACTATTGTTCCGCCAATGTTACATGTTAATAATTACCCACATAGCATGTAATATAACAGGAATATGACAGTAATATCACTTTTTACTTGCAATATATGATATATAGCAGAAATATTATGAAAACGGTAATATTTAAATGTCCGCGAAAATGAATCACAATAATATTATGGTAATATTATGGTAATAATAATAATATGACAGTTATATAACTGTAATATTATGTCATATTTATATGAGATTTATGTAATATTTATATAATGTTGCGAAAAATTAAATCATTTTCGTGAATTATTTTTTTAATTTTTTAATTTTATTGGATTTTTTAAAATGTTATTTAAAAAATTGTTTCATATGGTAAGATTCTATATAACATTAAGAAAACAATGTTGATTGTTAATAAGTACATAACGTTGTTATATACTTATAACAAATTTTACTTAACAAACTAAAAAGTTTATAAAACTAAATATTACTTATAACATTTTTCCTTATAATAAATATTAAATTTAGATTAAATTTAGATTTTATTTAAATTGTGATGATAATAAAAATAACTACGTTTTATTAAAGAATTAAAACTATTGTTTGCGTTCATAATATTGCTAAAAGTCAAAATAATGATCTGTATATTATAGAACAGAAACTGATACCTTATTTGTTTATTACATCATACGAATCATAACATATTGGAATAACTATAGCCAAGCAAAACAGGTATTAAAGCATCGTCTTGTCAAAACATATGCACAAAAGCTTATAAAATTTCATATAAAAATTTCATATAAAAATAAATTTATCATCTTACCAATATTATATACAATTGTATTTGAAGAATCAAGAACCATATAAATAACCATATGTATATGTATCAATAAAAAGTCTTAATATATATATTTATATCGGAGTGATGTTAATTTTAATATATCCCTATATCATTTCAGCAACATTATAACATTGTAACGGTCTGACTTTCGCGTCGCTGACGGAGCAGGCGAGATTGCCGGATCGGCTTACCGATTGCTGGGTTCGAGAGAGTAGAGATTCAGACTAATTTTCAGTTATATTAATAGTTAGTTTATTAGAGTCTAGATATATACAACGTATAGTGTGGTGTAGAATGACAATTTTATCTATTACATCTATTATATTGTGTAAGATGTGAATATATACAATGTGTAGTGCAAGATATATACAGGGTGTTTCTTAAAAAGCGTCCACTAATCATATAGTGTTACTCCTCATCTAAAACTGAGTCGAAAAGTCCTGAACCATTTTTTTCTATAATGTTCAACGAAGCGGTAATTATTGAGTAAAGTTGATCCAATTGGCGCCGTTCTTTAGACGGGCGCACGTCAGTGAGTCACGTGCCTGGTAGTATGCGTGAGCGTTCGGCCGCTATGTCGGTATGCCTCCGCAACTTCGCACTGTTGCTAGCGTGCAATATTCTTACATGTCGTAATAATGCAGAAAAATTTTTTTTGCATTAAGAATCATATTTCTTCCACTAGAAGCATCTCCTTAGAGAAAATTTCGATAAGGGATAAAACTCTTGTCAAAATGTATCGAATTGTAATGCTTACATAATAAAAGCCTACAATAATCTTTTTGCTTACAAATTGCTTTAAAATTTTTCTTTGCAAATTCGAAACTGTGTGCGTCCTTTTACATAGGATAAAGATATTATCTTTTTTTAAAAATATGTGTATATTGATAAGGCTTTGTATTAAGTATAAAAATAATAATAAACACAAGAAGTATATAAGCCTAGTAGGATCTCATTACTAAATATTATTAAAAAATCAAAAACAAACAACCGTTTCGACCTTCAATTAGGTCCTTTTCAATGTTTAAAATTCTAAATTAATGATGGTTAAACATAATAATTAAACAAATTCGCATTTTATGATCGCTGAACAATAATACTTAGCAAAAATGATATTTTTGTCGTATGATGGTTGGATTAGATCGCTGTATTGGCGTGGTGACGCATTCACTACCACATCTTCATTTATGATCGCAACGCAACTTTTACAATTCAGAAAAACGAGATTCGGTACTCAACAATCTAGGTGTAAGTCACACACAGCAGTCCTTGTGTCTAAATTGAATAAAACTCGAATCGTCTAATGTAAAAGAAATTAAAAAGAAAGAAGGTAAGTAAATTATAAAGTCAAATAATAAGTTATAATAAGAGAACAAGTCCTTAAATGAAATATTAAAATACCTGTGAATGACTGTAGCCAAGATAATTGTATAAATATTAGATGGTAACAACATAAATGTTATGGTCGACGGTGTGAGACAAAAATGAGTTGTTAGTTTAAAACGACACCCCGACAATGTGAGAGAAACGGTAAGAAGTCAAATAATTGGGCGAAATCACTGGGTGGGGGGCAAGTTGCGAATAAGAGGGAGATAAATCTTCGGTAACAATTCCGTATCGCTCTGTTTGTTAATCCCATGGTGTTGTCTTTTTATGTGAATCATTTCTGATACACTTCTCATATATCATCATGATACTCTGTCTAAGATCTATGTATCTGACCAATTAAAATTATGGTTGAAGGCCAATCTATGATCTGATATTACAGAAAGTGAACCTGAAGATTTTTTTATATCTAAAACGTGTTCTTTAACTCTAATTTTTAAAGACCTTTTTGTTTGGCCAACATAACTAGCCTCGCAATCATAGCAGTTAATTTTATAAATCATACCACAACAGGAATCCGGATTTAATTTGTCTTTACCTGTTTTAATGTATTTTTGTAAGGAGTTCTTTATTGTATAAGCTAAATTAAAATCATACTTTTTTATAATATTTATAAAAGATTCAGAGATGCCTTTCATATACGGGACTGTAAAAAACTTTCTAGTTGGAGTATTGTCTAAGGCAACCTTTTTATCACATTCCTTGATCCTGTTAATAATACATTTTCTAATTCTGTTGTGTATTGTGGAAAAAATGAACTGTAAAGGGTATCCATTTTGTAAAAGTATTATGATGGCATCCTTAATATTTATAATAAATTATTATGTTTAACCATCGTTAATTTAGAATTTTAAACATTGAAAAGGATCTAATTGAAGGTCGAAACATTTGTTTGTTTTTGATTTTTTTATAATTTATTTATTTAGTAATGAGATCCTACTAGGCTTATATGCTCCTTGCGTTTATTATTATCTTTTTTGTTGATACTTCTTAATGAAATTACACTTTAAATTATCTTTTTAATAATTTATAACGTTTCGACTTTCTCGATCGCTCGGATCGCCGGAGTCAGGGTTCGAGAAAGGATGAAACACCAATTTATATTTTTGGTAGAAAAATTAATAAATACTTTATTTAATAATGAAATTAAATTAGTACGACTGTGGTCAAACAGCAAGGGCTTTACAAGAGTTGAGATTGCTCGGATCAGACGTGATTAACGGAAAAGAGAACTTAACTTATCGCACGGGTCGCATTTAGACTTAATCTTACTCTAAGAGGAACAATAAACATGAACGCTTATCCTAACGCAATTACTTATTCTACCGCAAATACTTATTCTAACTGAAATCTAACTTAAAGCTAAATCAACCGGGCCACGCTGCGGCAGGTATCGACTAGATTGGCGGCGGACGCGTACGGACTCGAGGTTGGGTCAGGAGCTGGAAAGATTGTTACGGTTAGTTAACCCTGTTGTAGGCCCGGAGATATACGCCTCGGAGTAACACGCTCGCTTGTCACCGAAAACCCACAGTCGCGGACGGGAAATTGCGAACGCCCGGCGCAGGAGACCGAGAACACCCGGTCAGGGTAGCCGAGAACACCCGGCACGGGAACAGGAGGCCGAGAACGCCCGGCGCAGGAGACCGAGAACACCCGGTCAGGGTAGCCGAGAACACCCGGCACGGGAACAGGAGGCCGAGAACGTCCGGCGCAGGAGACCGAGAATACCCGGTCAGGATAGCCGAGAACTCCCGGCCTTGGTCAGAGCTCTAAGAACACTCGGAGTTCGGACCCGAGTGCCTTTCGATCGTCGCGGTGCTCTATTTATACTCGCTTTTCGCATATTTTCCCCCACCCTTCAATAATTCGGAGCCGGCCGCGCCACGAACATGCATTCCGAAATGCGTCAAAAAGGGGTGGAGAGCGAGAAACACGGAAAGAAAGAGACCGCGCGCGAATCGGAGCCGGCCGCGTCGCGAACGGGTACTCCGAAATGCGTCAGAAGAGAGATAGAAAGAGACCGCGCGCGAATCGGAGTCGGCCGCGCTACGTCAAGAGAGAGATAGAAAAAGAGACTGCGCGCGAATCGGAGTCGGCCGCGCCGCGTCAAGAGAGAGATGGATAGAAAGAGATCGCGCGAGAATCGGAGCAATGTTTACCTGAGTGGAGCCCGATTCACCCGAAGAAGTCATTGCAAGGATGCAAATGGCTGTCAGAACTATTGATGGACCAATGCTTCTACGTGAAAATCTTGTTCATCGTGCGGAAGCATGTATTGAGGCTCGTGGAGCTCATTTTGAAAATTTATTATAACAAGTCCTTTTAGGACTACAAAATAGTCCTTTTCAGGACTAAATAACAGCTCTTCACATTTAATTTCTGTACCCGTGTATGATGGAACGAATACAATAGTTTACTTTTCAGTGCACTGTTACGTGATTAATGTCTAATTCGTGACCTATCGTACGTGTACTAATTGTAGTGTCCTGCTCAGGGCCAATTTCACCAACGTCGGTTAGACTAACCGACGGTTAATTCCAATGGAATTGTTCAATCGCATTTGTCTTTGATCAGAATAAACCAATCACGATTGACACTTTAACCGTCGGTTAGACTAACCGACGGTTAATTCCAATGGAATTGTCCAATCGCATTTGTCTTTGATCAGAATAAACCAATCACGATTGACACTTTAACCGTCGGTTAGCTTAACCGACGTTGGTGAAATTGGCCCTCAATCATTTCTATAATTCTCTCTTCCGTTTCGATCGTTCTTATCCGACGATTACGACCAGCGTCAACATTTGGTTTCGGCATCAAACAATCGCTATTCCGAATTCTTCGGTCTAATCGCTCGAAAGTTTTGCGATCGGGATGTATGCGATTCAGATAACGTTCCGCATATAGTCTTTCCGCACGCGCACTTACATAATTTACTTCACCATAAATTAAATACATATCGGCGTATCAAGAGACACGGTAGTGTCTCGCGACGAGTTTACTATATATATGTATAGCGTCGCGAGACCGGACCGTGTATCTTTACGCGAACCGGCGAGTTGCGAACACCCGTGATTACCGAATCTCAGTAACGGCTGAACCGATGAAGTTTTGATTAGGCGCAATCGATAGCTTGGGGTCGAATTGTATCATAAAAGTATTTTCATTTTTTCTCTACGTGCCCTATGAGCGGAGATATTGCGACGCAAAGTTCAAATCTGGAAATTTTCTTTTAAGAAACGTCGTCATTGTCATCATTATCGTCGACCCATTCTGTGTTGTACGATTGCAACTTCTGACGCAAGAGGCGCTAGTGATCAAGTCTGGCAGTGATGTAGGCATGTATGTATCGAGATCGAGAATGAGCGAGTAAGAGAACGGGAAAGCCGAGAGCGAGTGAGAGAGCGAGTGAGAAAACAAGCAAGAGAGCGAGCGATATAGCGCAATGCTTCTTTCCGTACGTCCGAATGTCCTTTATACTTTCTATGCATTCCACTTGTACATAATTCAATATTTAATAATCGGATGACAATATAGACTTTCTCTGTTTGTTATTAACAATAATAAACCAAATGAGACTAACTCTTTATTTTGATATACTCCAATTGTTATGACGATATTTAATAACYGGATAACGATATTGACTAGCTGACTTAGCTGAATTTGTTAATTAACAATCATAAATCAGGCAAGACRGTTTCTTTATTATTACTTCTAACACGCTCAAATTGTTTATAACTCGATACTTAACAATCRAATGATAATATTAACTAACTGCTTCCTCTAAATTTGTTAACTATCTATTTGTTAACTAGCTATTTTCTCTGAATTTATTAATTAACAATTATGAACTGGGCAAGACGRTYATTTCATTTCTAACATTTACTTTTCTAACATACTCCAATGGTTTATAGCTCGATATTTAATAACTGCATAATTGTCGACTAGCTGCTTTAGTTGMATTTGTTAATTGAYAGTTATGAACCAAGATAGTAGTACTAACATCAACAAAGAATGAATTTAATATTTTTCAATATTTCCTTCCTATTCCACTTGTACATACTTAATATTTAATAATCGGACAATATCGATTAACTGTTTTCTCTGAATTTGTTAATTAACCAATTGTTTATAACTCAATRTATGTATAAYAATCGTACGACGATATAAACCAGCTGCTTCTACTGAATTTGATAATTAACAGTTATAGACCAGGCAAAACGGTCATTTTATTCTTAACATATTTTAATTGTTTATAGCTCGATATTTAACAATC
>JANQDE010000057.1:6334-100922 GCA_037157785.1 Cephalotes varians
GGACATAAAGGAGGTAGAAAGGATGAGAGAAGGGGGGGAGCTAAGGGGGGAGGAGGTAGTGGACAGAGAAAAGAAGTGGCAGGAAGTGGAAAGGTGGGAGAAAATCAAGAATTCCAGGTTTAATAGATGGTATGGTAGAGTGAAGGGAAGGGGGGTACCGGAGTACTTGAAGAGGGGATGGAAGGAAGAAAGATGGCAGAGAGTGGCAAGATTTAGGCTGGGAGACGGCATGAGAGGAGGTAGATATTTGGAGAAGGAAGAGAAAAGGAGGTGTAGGGTATGCGGTTGGGGGGAGGAGACGTGGGAGCACGTGTGGGAGGAATGTACGGATTGGGGAGTGGAGAGGGGATGGCAGGAGATGGTGGAAGAAGTGCTGGGAGAGGGGGGAGAAGGAGAGGTATGGATGGAGAGGTTGGAGGAGTTGAGGGAGGGTGGAGGTTGGCAGGGATTGAGTGAAAATGTGGAAGGAGGGATAGAAAATGCGGCGGAGGCGGAGGTCCGAGGAATGAGTGTGGATTATGAAAGGATGGATGAATGTGATTCTCTCTCTCTTGCGTGCGGAATGAATGGTTGCGGTTAGATTATAAGAAAACAAGTTTTTTTTTTTTTTTTGTAAGCGGAGCGGAGGTCCGCAGTGTACCCCGCAAGGGAATAAAGCACATATTATTATTATTATATTATATACATTAATAAAAAAAATAACGCTCGCTAGATTCGAAAAATTTAATTTGAATTCTCTAACTACGATAAATTTATACTACATCTTTCTTTCTCTCTCTCTTTGTCTTTCTTCTCTCTCTTTTTACTCATTCAATAGTTTACTACTGTTCCATAATGTTACAAGTTAAATAACTCTGTGTTAGACTCTCTGTGTGTGTGTGGGTGTGTGTGTTGTGTGTATGTATTTTCAAAAAATAATGTGAATAAGACGCATGTTAATCGACATTTCTTTCTAAAATTTATAACACAGTGCGCAAGACGTAATATTGCAACATTTATTTAACGTTTAAATACATTTATAACGTTCTAAACTATGTTATTTAACGCTCGTTAACGCGCGCATAATGGCTCCATCCTTATCTCAAAATAAACACCTCGCAATAAAAACGCAAACTTATTCATAAATCATGAAATACACGTTTGCTTCACACTTTTACGTTAGAACAATTATTTTCGCTCCTTTGTTTTGGAAATGTTTACTACTTTTTAATTCGTATAAAATTAATAATATATATTTTAAATAATTCATTTTATTAGTCAAGACAAAAAATAAGTCCCTGAAATAAAACAAAAAACAGACATGTTTAATATACGAAACCTGCAATGCCATGAATAAACACAGATACCACGGCGGAACGTCGTCAATGCCATAAGTGATCTCAGGATTTCTATTCGTATCATTCGTTGTTTCCCTCGTCATCGGAATGGCCGTCGAATTATCTATGTTCTGAAAGATCAAAGAATAAATTCATAAAAAAATAATGATTATATCTACACGAAGATATTATAAAAATAAATATCAAGTAGAAAACATATTAAAAAAACTGTTAAAAAACACATTGATATTATCAAACCTTTATCAAAAAATAACTTTAAAACACAAGTATGTTAATAAAAATGATTTCTTCTGCAGAATAACGTTCAATTCGTTTCATTTTGTTCCTTCATTATAAAGTAACAGCCATTCAGTTTTAACAACTTCCCAATTGTCACCTTGTATGTTTGAAATACTCAAATGTGTTAAAATTTGTGTTGTGTGTTAAAATTTAATCGTTATCATTAGGTTATCAAATAAAAGTCACGTAAGTCGCTTTTTCATAAACCATGTCTTGCTATTTTCATACGATAATATACAGTCTTAATATTTTGCTGTCACGTTGACTTTGTTAGTCAGCAGTTATTGTCCAACATCATATAAACGATTTCGCTTGCAATCGCTTGATGTTCGTCTTTTAAATCCACATTTTCATTGTTTTATGATTCCTCTTTTACATTTGTCTTAGCGTTTTACAATTGTTTAATATTTTTAACCTTCCATACCTTATTTTAGTTAGTTAGTCTGATATATAGTATTTTATTTCGAAACAAGAATTTAAATAAATTAGTTTTAAATTTTTAACAATTTATATTTTATACTATATGTAAAACATCCTGAAATAGTATATGTTTTGAAAATTATCATACAAAATTAAAATATTAATTTAAGAAATTAATAAATCAAAAAAGTGCATATATTTTAAATAAAAGAATAATAATTTTATGTAAAAAATATTTTTTATTAATAAAAACTAAAAATTATATTATAAAATTTAAATAATAACAGTTCAATGTTTCTCTCATACAATCGATAAAACTTGCGACACATGTTAAATAGCTATATTATTACTAAAATTGCACCAAACAAAAAACAGAATTTCTAAACATAAGCAATTCAGCAGGAAAACAAGCATCATGTGTCGCAAGTTTAAGTATACTGTTGTAATTATGTTATAAACAACTCTACGAAAAGTCTCGATGATGAACATGCTCATGAAACGTGCAGTCAAAAGATTTATTTTAATAAAGTTTAATATTTTTAAAATAATAAAGTTAAACAAAGTTTATTATTTTTAAAATAATAACTGTAAAGAGACAGAATATTATTATATAATTTTTCGTATTTTATCTATTTTTGCCTAGAAACTTTGCTTTCATCAGAAACTTTCTAAAAAATTATAATCTTATTTAACGAAGAAAGTGCGTGCGCGCAACAATATTTGATTATTTTAAAGAAAAATTTTAATCCATTTTTTAACAAAAAATATTTAAAAAAATTGAGTTTTAAAAAGCAGTGTTGTTCATTGTTTACTCAAAACAAGTAATTAGTCACTACCTTTCAGCATTAAATTTCTGTAAAGGTTTTTGACTAGTTTTCGTTATATCTCAAAAACTATACGAAAAATGTTTAAAAAAATGTTTTATATAAAAATTTTATAGTATATAAAAACAACTCTATTTAATCACTAATATACTATTGATACATTATATTTCAATGTCGTATGCCGGCATAACAAAATTCTAAAGAGACAAAAAATATTATCTTATCTATATAACTGTAATTTAATGTAAATTGCATTTTTCATGCTTTTATGTTTTGTACAGTATTTTTGTATAGAAGCTTATCAAACGTTTTACTAATCTCCAAATATTAATACTTATTCTCATGCGCGTGCTTACTGAATTGTGAAAACGCATCATAACTTTCTCAAAAATTAATTATAATCCGGTAAAAAGTTTGTCATATAAGAATATATAAACATATATAAATATATATAATTATATATAAAATATGTCCATGTATACTTTGTTTTGTAAAATTAATGTTTGGTACAAGAAAGATAATAGTATAATAAGAAGAACATAAAAATTAATTAAGAAGATAATTGTTTCTTTTATAAAAAGTTAAATTAAAAAAAATAAGGAAAAAAATTGCTCATATAATTATATATAATGATATATAATTGTATATAATAACATAAGAGCAATTTTTTCTTCAATATCACTTATAACTTTTACTGCAAAAAAAAATTAATTTTTATCTAAAGAAGTAATTACGATTTTAATTTTTGAAAAAAACACATGACTTGACTAAATATTACTGTAGCACTACATTCTTTCCTTTCGAAAGTGTTATTTTTGTAATGTTACATTTTGTAAATGTACATTATACATCCCTATAAAAAGATTTATCTCTTTTGTTTTTTTTATTTTTCTTAAAACATGCTTTGTAGGCAGAAGTTCATTCCATAATAATAAATTGTAGCCAACATTTGCATTTGCATATATTTTATGTAAATTAATGATCACATCTATTATATGTTATGTAAACGTGATAATTTATTCTTAAGTAGGATTAGATTTAAAAAAATTTAGTTATTAAGAAAAATCGAAGGAAACATTTTAACTGATTTTAACTTGAAAAGCTTTTGTCATATTTTAAACAAAAGATCTTTAGCTTTAAACATTGTTTAACACTTTGACTGTATTTGGATGACGCATAAAATTCGCGAGAATCATTTACTTATGAGTAACGGTTTTATTTATCAGATTAAAAATAATTTTATTAAGTAAAAAGAAAGTATTAAAAAAACAAGATGTATAAATTATATTAAAACATTAAAAATACAATAAAGTATTAATTAAAATAATATACTAGATTTATTAAGTTCAATGTCGAAATCAAAGTGTTAAATACATTCAAATTATTTTGCTCAAATTATTTTAGCCAAATAAAAGGATATATTTCTTAAGAAGCTCATGAACCATGATAAACTAAGATAAATATAACTAATAATAATTATTATTATTTTGATTAATTTAAAGAAAGTAACTTTGGTACGATAAAAAAATACTTGACACTTTTTCATGTTAAGGCATAATTATGGAGAATTATGTACGAATAAATTCTACTTTTTTCTATTTTTGACTATTTTTTTATTTTCTACTGTTTGTTATACAAATTGTATGAATTCTAAAATATCTAAATTTATTATAATTATGAAATTATCTAAGAGAGAAAAAGAATAAAAGAACAAGAACATACGAATCTCCAAGATATGCATGTGTCTTGAAAATCCTTTTTCAACTTTTTGATAATTCACATTATAAAACACGTATCAGCGACACGAATTTTATAATATTTCTTTTTTTTATAATATTTTTTAATAATATTTCTTTATTTTTAAACAATATTTTGTTAGGCAAACTGCACAAATTCTAAAAACTTTAAATTTACTATTATAAAGTCATCTCTAATTGTAAAAGAGAATTTAATTCTTAAAGTATGTGCACGTGCTTTGAACGTGCACATTTTCTAGATCTTTAGTTAGCTATTTCAATAATTTACATAAATCGTACTGATAACATCTATTTTTTTATAAATCTCATTAAATTTATTATTTCCGTGATGTGTTCCGGCTAGTACGAATTAGCATTTATAGAATAAGATCGATGCAAAAAGATGCGAGAGTTGTCGAAGCGTTACGTAACGCTGCATCTTATTTTTATCGGAGCAGTCACGCTTGAATGAAAATTTCAATCGCATTTGTTTCCAGGAAGAAATATTTATCATCGGCAGTCGTTAACTTTATGATTCTCCGCGCGAAATTACGTTAGCTGTGGCCAATTAACGTCGTCCAAAATAAAATTAAATATTAGAAGAGATCTTGTGATCTTCTCTGACTGTACACTTATCTCTTGGAATATGTAATTCTCGTATTCTCGTATTGATTGCGACCGAGCAAACAAATGCAATAGACATGCTAAACATTTGGCGATAATATGAGTATGTGAAACTTCTCCAGACAGTTATATCAGCAGGTTTAATGGGATTCCAATGCTTGCACGAGACATTAACTCAATCCGAACTCGTCGCAAACTTAATGAAATCACATTTAGAATCGCGAGATATAAATGTATCGAGATAAATGCTCGATATAGCATCATATTGACGCAAACGGATCACAATGACAAAATTCATTCTGCGGTTGTGTGTTTTTATAAACGCTGACACTGAACGATTATGTAAAAATAAATATGAGATTTAATGATGTCTGCATTAGTTTCGATAATTCAAAAGTGGTGATTTTGATTTGAAAAACAAAGAACGTTCAAATAAACCAAAAAAATTCGAAGCTGTTGAATTGCAGGCATTGTTGAATGAAAACTCAGCTCGAACGCTTGAAAAATTAGCTGAAGCATTAAAAGTTGGTAAATCAACTGATCGTTTATACGCAATGGAAAAAATTCAAAAAGAAAGCAAGGATTCCACGTGAATTATCTGAATTGGTTATTCAAAATTTAACCATTTGCATTTAATTGTTTTCTCGTCATAAAAAGAAGTAATTTTCGCATCAAATTGTAATGGCGATAAAAAACGGATCTACTATATAATTCTAATCGTAAAAAATCGTAGGTAGATCCAAATCAACCATCGACATCGACTTCAAAACGCAACATTCATAGAAGTAAGATTGTGCAGTTGGTGGAATATGAAAGGTGTCAAGTATTATGAGCTGTTGAAATCAAATCAAATAATTACTGCTCTGTTATTAACATCAATTAATCGATTTGAATCGTGCAATAATAGAAAATGTCCAATAATAGAATGCAAAATGATCTTGTTGTACGAACAATGCTCGATCAAAGCGTTGCAAAAGTAATTATAGATACATTATCGGCACTTTAATGGAAAATCTTGCTACATATCACGTATTCACTAGATTGTGCTCTTTCAGATTATCACTTATTTCGATCGATGCAGCATGTGCCTTCAAAGCATGTGAAGAGATAAAAAAATGATCGATGAATGAACTGCGACGAATAACATTTTTTTTATCACAGAATTCTTATTTCCAGAAAAGTGGAAAAAAGTTATAACTAGCGTTGGAAAATATTTTGAATAAAATATAATTTAATGTCTTTCTAAAATAAATGTGTTTTTTTTTGCAAAAAATCCCTCAAAACTAACTGGAACACCTAATAAATTGTCTGATCATTTCGCGCAATTAATTTCTCTTTAGCAATAAAAAAAAATTAGCAACTTTTAATTATTTTTCGCAATAAATTCTTTACAGTGTTTTATGATACTTATTAGTATCGTTAAATTGTTTGTCAATTTAATTTGTAACATTACTACGAGTATCTCAGTTCAGAATTGCTTTTCAAGACTAAAAATTAAATCGACACGCAATTTACAGAGCTGAAATATATGTATGTATAAATTTACTGAAATTTTTAAGTTGCAGCTCAGACCAAATAAGGTATTTAATTGTTTTAATTATTATTTATTCATTTATTCATAGCAATCGTTGTTACGTATTCTTTTTAATTTCGAACTTTAAAGAGGAATTCTATTCATTCTATTTATTAAATTCTATTTATTCTATCTATATAAATCTATTGATTCTATTGAAATCGATTCAATACAATCATACAAATTATTCACATTCTTCCGAAACTTGATTCGCGGAGAAATGTAATTTATTTTTCAATTATAAATAAAAAAGTTTTCCGACATTTTTATTTATTTGTCAAATACTTTGTACAATTTTTTTTTATCAAGGAACAAAGAAACGACATCAATGTCACGAAAGAGAGTGCTTTAATATTTGTCGACTTCTTATACAAAAATACTCACCAATTCGGACATTGGCATCCCGTTCTCTGACATTTTGGCAAAAAACACGATATGAATAGTCTCACGAATCCGAAAATCTCACGAACATTTGTCGTTGAGGGAAATGAAGCACTGGTCAGACGCGCGAATGAACGTTCTTTCGACGATCCGTCTTCACTCAAATATATCCCATGTATAAGAACTACACGCGTTTCTCTTAAATATACTGCCCCGCTGCGATACTATCCGCTGTCTATGTCTTTATTAAACGCTATTAAGCGGCTGTTAAAAACAACGTCCTCCGTGGCGCATACTGTCCCCTCCGAGCAAAACGCGAGGAGACGATAATGAATAATGTAACTGCGACTTATACGATCATTTACGAGATTGACGAGATCAGTTAATATCTTTGAAAATAAGGGGAAAGTCTTGAGACATAAATGTAATTCTTTTTGCCTCGCTATCCCCCACTAGGGGATGTCTCTGAAGATACATGATATTACTTCATAATAATGATATGATATCTTGAAATGATATGATATCTACAATGTCATAATAATGATATGATATCTACAATGTCTTCCTTGTGGTTCACATTTAAAAGTAAATTGCCGTACTTAGATATATTAGGATTGCAAGACAATCAACAATAAATAATCAACGGCTCAACAATTATTTCTAAATTTCTTTTTATTAAAGTAATATATAAAATTATTCAAAATATTAGTAATTTATTGAATCAGTTTTTTTTTATATTGCTTATATGAATCATGCAGAAAATTATCATCTTTTTAATGTTATTACAATAGCTAATCATAGAGCATGCCTCGCATGCCAGCTGTATACATAATTTTGTAAATTTTATGGATTATCTACATGGAAAAAGAATGATTTTGCTGAAGTATTTAAAAATTTAGCTAGATACAAACTAGATATAATAGAAACTCAAACATGATGTAAAAAATTTTAATGTTCTAACAACTTGAGGCGTTTTATATAATTATTTTAATAACCGAACAAAATTATTTTCCAGATCTGTATCTAACTAAATTGTTAATTATTTTAACAAAATCATGTTTTCCATCTAGATTTTACGTAACATCATTTGCGTTATTAAATTCCATGTAATTTACGACATAGTCGATTCTATCGCTGCTTAAATTTAAATAAATTTTTATATCAACAATGCATTCATTGAAATCGACTTATCAATACAATTATGCAAATTATTCGTATTCCTCTGAAGTTTCATTCACAAAGAAATAAAATTTATTTTTCAATTATAAATTAAAAATTTTCCAATATCTTTATTCATTTACCAAACTATCACTTTGTTTGTCACTTATCAAACTATCACTTCATTTGTCACTTCATTTAACACTTCACATTTAACACTTCACATTTAACTATTCATTTATCACTTTGTACAATTTATTTATAGCATTGCTATTTATAAAATCAGGACGAAATTTAAGCTTAATAAAGAACGAAGTTTAAGAACTTTACTTACGCAACTTGTTTTCTAGATACGAAGTTATAACATTTATTTAGCAATCATTTGTCCCTTTAAATAATTAAACATATGTAATAAATATTTAACGAATTTGTATTATGATAATTACATATACAAAATTTATATACAAAATACAGAAAACAATAGATTTATGATCATCCAATTGTAAAATTTGCTCTAAACATGAAAAATCAGAAATATGGATATAAATAATATTCATATTATTTATATTATATTTATTTATATTATATTTTTTGAAATACCTAAATACTTAACACATTATATTTGAGATTAAATACTTAAATTGAATACGAATATATAATTGCCGAAATTATATGAATAAATATAAAATGTTAATTTATGTCTCGAGATTGAATGCGTGATGCGTAATGCGAAAAATCATCTTTGATAATGTTATTGTTAAAAATCATTGCTAATACTAAAAAGCATTCTCCTATAGTAACTGCTGCAAGTACAAGTCAGATTATCACTAATTAATTCCAACAAAGGCGATTTCAATTATTATCAAACTCTGAGTAACTTATCAAGCAATATTTGTATTTTGGTTGATATAGTTAGAATTATCAATTTTTTTATTGTTTGACAAAGAAGAAAAGATTAGATTAGAAACAATGAATTGGTAGTGATTAAAAATTGGTAAGTAATGAAAACGTTGCTGTTCTGCCAGTTAAATCTCAATTGCCAATCAAATTAATATTATTAATTAATACTAATAAACTTTTTCCTTTTTTTTCTTCCTATATTTAGAGATGTTACATGAAGTCAAAAATATATCGCCAGTAGTAATATTGTATTATATTTTCCATATCTTAAAAATCAGCAATTATTATATAACAACCCATATAGCACATAATATTACGTAAATATTGCAATATCAAAAATATTACATATTACAGTAAAATATCACAAAAATATTACTGATATTGTTGTGGGTTCCGGGGAGCAGTGCAGCGATAAACAACTCACTTCACTCTTTTTATTGAAAGATCACTTTTATTATAAAATAAAGTTGGTTAACTTTTACACAGTGTCTCCTTATTTTAACGCACGCGAGATCGACTCCCCAATTTCACTCTGAACTCCTGAACCTTTTTTTGAACCGCCGCTTGCTTCTATCCGGTTATACAGGGTGTTTGACAATTATGAGGACAGTTTTCATAGGCAGCTACAGCGGATTAAACTAAGGCGGAAAGTCCTGTAGCATTTTTAACTTTTCGTAATAGTCAACGAGATATTAATTTTTAAAGATGGGTGTTTGACAAGGTGTTTGTGGGACCTTGTCAAACACCCTGTTCCGTTTGATTCCGTATTTACTTGCTGCGATCGGCATTCGGAGAACCGACCGCGCCAAGTACGTGATGTATCACTATTACGTTATGAGGTCAAGTATTAATTTTTATGTATTTCTTTTCTTGATTAATCCCGTTTCCTTATTTTAATTCCTGTTTAATTTAGTATTGTATCTTGGCCTCGTAACAATATATTACATATTGATAAATAACATTAAAATATCATACTAATATTGTTGCAATATATTATTGCAATGTAACATCTTAAGTAATAAGGTGACATTAAATAACGGTTTTATGATATTTTATTGACGTAAGAGATCATTGAAACATCACATTATTAAGATATCACAAAATTATATCTATACACATTACGATAAAGCTAGCTATCGTTTTAAAATTAACATTACTCCGACATAAATGTATTATATTAAGACTTTTAATTGATACATATGTTATTTATATGATTCTTAATACGGTATAATTACATGTAATATTGCAAAATGATAAATTTATCTTTGTACGGAATTTTATAAGCTTTTGCGCATATGTTTTAACAGGACTATGATTCCATACATCTGTTTCGCTTGGTTATGGCTATTCCAATATGTTGTGATTCGCATAGTGGTAAAATTTGTATCAGATTTCAGTTTTTATCCTATAATGACTAAATTATTATTAACTATTAGTAATATTGTAAACGCAAACAACAGTATTATCTTTCAATAAAACGCAGTTATTTTTATTATTCTTATAATTTAAATAAAATAAATCTAAATTCAATATTTTATACTGTTCTTTTCCGGTAAAAAATTTTTCATATAAGAATATATATAAATATACATAAAAATATATAAACATATATATTTATATACAATATATGTTCATATATTCCTACTTTCTTTTGTAAAATTACTGTTTGATACAAGAAAAAAAAAAATAATAATTAGAAAATATAAAAAATAATTAAAAGGAGGTATTTCTGCATTGTTTCTTTTACAAAAAGTCAAGTTTGAAGAAATTAAAAAAAATTTATCTGTATGTATATAACATATATTTTAATTAATTATGATAAAAGAAATATTTAAAAATATATTTTTTGTTTTAGAAAATAGATACACACACACACACACACACACGCGCGCACATTGTACAAGATCACGACACTTTCTCAGCTCATTTGCTCAAAGTTCATTCAGTTGAATTTCAAAACGGCAGAACGAAACGCGGCAAAATGTATTTTACGCCGGAAGTGCGTCACATGACAAATTTTTTAACCAATAGCAGCAAACTGCTGCCGCAAAGTGTCGCGTATGAAAAGGCACCTTAAATTAACGGTTTACGGCTATTATAAACCAACCTTTATTCGTGATCCAGCTGCTGGATTCCAACGTTATCCATTATCGTTTTTGTGGCTAGCAAAGATTTGCATGTATGGTTAAGTTCTATTTGTAAATTGTAAACTTGTTATCGTCATTTCATGCTGGAAGCCGTTGTTTGCGAAACGATCGGACCGTCTGTGAAACTTGCGATACCCGTTGACTTTTTCTAGCGATATTCGAGCATCCAACGCATTCGCATTGTGTACGCAATGGACGAATACGACGAACCTTCGGACGTCGAGATGATGCCTATCGAGGAAATAGAGAGGTCTAGGGCAACTTTAAATCCAGAACCACCACCGGTAATAGAAACGAATGATCTTAATTGATACATGTTATTAATCCTCACTCTCCACATCTATTTTCGATCAACGTTTTCCCCACTCATGGATCGTTCGCGTCCAATGCTTTTTAAAGTGTCTTAAGTTAAAAAAATTGTAAAAATTCTTCAAGGTAGTTTAGACATCCTACTTGATGATTATGATGTGATCATAAAGATAAAAAAATTTTTCACTACATTTATAAAAATTTGGTGGAAAATATGACAGTTGCATAGAATACATGACAATTGGAGAGGACACGAACGATCCATGTATGAGAAGGAATTAATATCACTATAATGTACCTTAAATCATACTCCTAAATTACACTTCTTTAGATACAGACATTAGACAACGATCCTGAAAAACCCACAGACACATTCACAACAGGCATAGATATATTCAGCAAAGAGGAAAGATTGAAGATGGAGGAGCGAGCAAAGCGTTTTGGCTTGCTAGAAAAATCCAAGGAACCATTAAATCCAGAAGAGGATCTATACAGCAGGTATAAGTTACTTTTTTTCTTTTTAACCTGTGGATATCTGACCATGTGTAGTCAATGTGAATCATGCTTTCTTGAAGCATTAAATTCTTAATTGGCCAAGAGTCGTAGTTCATAATTCAATTCTTCATATAATTTTAACTTTTTAACGAAGCACATATACAATTCCTTAAGCAATCTCTTAAAAAGCTTATGTTAGCTATTAAGAATAAAAAATCCATATATATATATATGGAATGCGTGGATTAGAATTCGCGACCTGTCACTTACGAGTTCCTCTCTCACACGGAGCCACACGACATTCCATAAGTTACTTAAGAGGATGCTACAGACGGCCGAACTTGAACGATGTCGATAATACAGACATATCTAATTTAGAACTAAAAATTAAATGACAAGAACACGATTTTCGATAATGAAAGTGACAAGGACACGCTTTGTATTGCTCTACTATATCGATATCGCACACACATTCGCACAAATTTTTCCTTTGCACTGACCTTTTATACTAAAACTCTTAACTGATTTCTAAAATCGTTGTTCCCTGAAGTAATCACTGCACCAAGCTTATTTTATGCTTACAACACACACAACTTTTATATAAAGCAATATTGTTACGAGTAAATGGCAAAAGTTGATAATAAAACTGTAATTTTTTTTTCGTTTTCCATATAAAGTTGCATACTGCATTGTATGTTGTTTATACTTAAATTGTGGAAAATGATTTATAATTCTATGCAATCAATAAAAAGATCGGTGTATACGAAAAATAATCGCGTTTGGTCGGTAAAACAGACAACTTCAGGATCCCCTTAATTGATTTGATTAAAATAATTGCTGCTACTTCATAATAATAATTGCAGCATGGGTATTGTGGATGATGGTGAGAATGTAAAGAACCTCAGGTTGAATGTAATTCACATGAGAGGGACTGAAGATATGAGCACCAAAGATGTATTCAAATATTTCCAAGATTATGCTCCAGTGTCGATTGAATGGATCAATGATGTATCGTGTATGCTTCAAAACTTGATTTTATTCAATAAAATGACAGTATTGTTTGCTACTGACATTTGATATATAATTTGTAATATTACAGGCAATGTAGTTTGGTTTGACAATGTAACAGCAGCTAGAGCTATGCTGGGTTTATCCAAAAGAATTTTAGGCAGTGTTGCAAAATATTCAGATCGAGAGAATGACTCTGAAAATAGGAAAGACGACATAGTGATAATAGATGAAGAAAATGGATCTATTGATGCAGAGAATGGAAGCAAAGACAATTGCATAAACATTAAAGATATTGATTATCCATTACCTCCTGGTATATGGAGGAAAGGTGTCGATTATCCAAAATCTAAAGGAATCTTCTTGAGATTCGCCACCAGGGCGGATAAAAAACAGATCAACGCGGAGAAGAGAAGTGAATACTACAAAAAGTATGGAAATCCTAACTTTGGAGGTAAAAGCAATTTTGTATGTAACAATCGAATCAGGATTAAGAATAATGAGAATAGACGATAAGATAGCAAAGAAAATACGTGTATGCTAAATAGTCAATATCCCGAGCTCTCGATATATCAAAAATTATAAAATCGTAGAAGGGCTAATGAGTGTAATTACACTGAATAAATCTTATTAATTACTACGCACCGTCAACAGCGTGTTATAGCTCTCATTAGCCCTTCCACGATTTTATAATTTTACGATAAGATAGCTTTGTTTCTATGTAAATATGTAGGTCTCAAAGGAATTCTAACGGAATCTCGTAAGCGTATGTACAAGCAGACAAAACAAAATAAACATAAATCATCGATCGATGACAAAAATCAAGATCAAACAAAAAATCCATGGGGTGCGCTATCTGAGACATGGGGTTTGAACGATGTCGTGGAGAATGATTTTCGTCCAAAAAATGGTGTTAGAGATCAAGGACGTAGTGTAAAGGAAAGATTGGGTCTCAAATATACAGAAAAGGACATGGTACAAGTCGAGGAATCAGATGAGGCCAATTCGGGTAGTGATAGTGATGAGAATTGGTGCAAACGGAGTAAAATTCCTCGCATGCGAATGCACGCTGACGATGAGGAAGAAAAAGTACAGAAGCGTCGGGCAAAACTTCGATTCCAAGTTAGTCTAACTTTTTTTAATTAGAATTTTTTTTTAATTTGTTCTGAAATTGTAGCTAAGATATATTTTCTTTTAGATGATTCTGAATAACGTAAATAACAGCGGTGATTTGCGATCAAAGTTGAGAAGGCCGAAAACGAAAATACAGTACCGCGAACCTATTCAAGTAGTAGTCACAAATGCGAACGCAACAAATTCAAAACGCGATAATTCCGGGACAATTCGGCAGCAGAGCCATCAGATTGTGAAGGAAATACAGTTGGAAAGAGAAGAGGGAGAATGGCAAGAATCGGAAGATGAAGACGGACATGAAGAAGAAGATAAGGAGGAACAAAGGCATGATCAATACGGTCTGATAAACGTGGCGAAAGAGCGAGAGGAAAGAGAAGAAGGGGAAGAAGATGAGGAAGAGGGCGAACACAAAGAGGACGAAGAGGATAGTGAAGAAGAAGACATGTCTGCAAAGGAGATTCAGGGCCCTAAAGGCAGTGTGATAAAGGTAGTCCCGCCCAAGCCACGAATTGCCTCCACTGTATGGGCAAGATTAAATCATGCAAAAAGCGAAGTTAGTGATAGCTATTTGAAGAAAAGGTAAGAAAATAATTAATCTTATCTACTGAAGACATTATGGCATAATTTCTCTCATTACATATATTTGTGGACTAAATTTTTTTTGTACCTTGATAAATTTTTTAAATTAAATGTCCTACCGATTCTTCATCTTGGTTTTGTTGAAGTAAAGTTTAGAATATTGTACGATATATATGATATAATTTTTTTTTATAATATAAATATGATATACAATAATTTTTTTTTTTGTTCATATATGCCTTTCACGGTATCTTTGGAAAAATACGCATCCTTTTTAAGAGCATATACATATAATTATTATTATATGACAAATATTCTGCAAGCTTATAAGTTCTATTTTTTAAAGGTCAGGTAGCCGCGACTTGAGAAGTACTCTGAAGGGCCGTGACCTACGATCACGTATCGGAAATCACTCCAGAGGACGTTCTCCATTGAGAATAGAAGTAAAAAACGATAAATACACAAAAGACGGAAAGTGATCCCTGTACGAACTAATTGTTAAAAAAAAACTTCGAAACTTGTAAAAAGCACTCATTATTCAGTCGTATTGTTTTCGTAACATTTTATATCGGCTACGGTGAAATAGTTGTAAATTAGTATGTGAGTATATGTGTATTCAAGTTTATATAATTTACGAGCTTAATGAAGTTTTTCTTTTTTTCATCATTGAAAAGCGATTGTTTTCACGCGTGTATCATACATTTTCATGCGTGTATCATGAGAAAAGGAAAATATTGGTATATATAAAATTTTTATTTCATATTATACAGTTAGTGATCGATCTTCCAATCATAATCATTATTGTTTTTATCGGACAGATAACGAATGCTTGCGATAATGTCGCGTGTAAATTTGACAAATCATGTATCTACAAATTGATGTATATTTCTGCGAATAGAAAAGGAAAACTGAGTAGTTTAAGTACTTTGACACTTGTGCAATTATGGAAAAAGAAAAAATTTCGAGGATTTCTTTTTGTTTCAAAGTTGTAAACAATGTACTTTTTACACGAAGAATATCAGACGAAAGTATAGTTTGGTAAGTCCTCGGAACAGCATCATGTTTCTTAGAATAACGAATTGAAATATTTTATAAAGACAACGCTGATAATTCAGGATAATACTCAATGTTACTGTGAAAAGAGGAAAAGATAAGTGACGAAAGTAATAAATGATAATCTGTATGCCGTGTTAAATTCACTATTTTTCTATTGCATTCTCTTATCGTCGAATTTTCTGGTCGACAAATTCTGTCGACGTGACCTGATAAATTGTGACTTACGCGAAACACATATCAAGATTTTACTATATTATTCTATAACGTGATATAACCAAAAGCTAAACTAACAAAATGCGGTTGGTAATTAAAAGTTTGGTAATTAAAAAATTTACGAATAATGGGGACGAATAATGAAGACAGCGAATAATAGGCCAATAGAGCCTCTTTTTATATTAGTACAATAATAGTTGGAATAACTATTTAAAATACAATAGTCGGTAATGATAATTTAATTAACATGAATTATGACGATTCTCGTCACGGATAACAATCATTTGGAATAGTAATCGAGGTAATAAAGAAATCGAATAAAGAACACAGTAAGTACATTTATTTTTCAAATAGTTGAGCTACATTCATAGGTTCTCGTTTCTAATCTTCCACCCTCAATATTATATTTTCGAAAAAATAATTCCAAATCGAAGCGATTGTACTTGACTCGATTGTAAATATTGAAACCCATTTGCGGCAGTTTGATTTTATATTGCATTCTTTGATAGCAGTTCTCGCGATTATACTCCGTATTTGTCGCAAATGAACGACGCAAAATTATGTTTTAATTTTAATGTTTAAATTGTTTTTGCATATCATTCGATTAATTTTTTACCTACATGATTCAGACGTAAAATTATGTTCGTAATAAGCATTATTATTAAAATCTATCTGCTGTAATTCTGGCTTTCTGATTATTTCATTTACTCTATTTATGAATAGTGAGCATATGTGAACATTGTTCTATTTTTGATGAAATTTCTCCGAAAATCGCTGTGCAAATTTAACCGTGGAGCAAATCCAATTAACGCGATCGATCTTCCAACGCGACAGAATAATCCCTGATTAAAAGCATTACAGTTTCAGGGCTACGATCTTATTAAATAATATTTACAGTCGTTTCATAAACGCTATGAATGCAGCTTCGGCGACAAAAAACTATCAATGGTTCACAGCGACATAATTGAAACGGACAAGACGATATCTTTCACGATATTGCCATTCGGGATCAGACATGATTAGAATTGGAAAGACAGGAAATCGAGGGACAGAAACAATCTCAGGGACGAAATGCTGGCCTTTTGTTTAATCGAAAAGCTAAGAGGGTCATTCAATCGAATCGCAGCTCTATAGATTTTTGTGTCCCAAATTGTTTCAAGCGCTGGTTGCGATGATATAAATACGTCTTCCCGCGATGGAATTCTTCCCATGCACATCCCTCTGCATGCGTTTGCTGCGCACGGTGTGAAAAACGCCAATCTTGCCCGTTGCTAGAGTCGTACGATCCTCTCTTCAAAGACTTTGTTTCCTTTCCTTTCCTTCACTTCTACTCTACGTAAAAACGCTAATGATTTTGTCAACCACTCGTCAACTCGAAAACTAACAACTATCATTCTACTTCGTCGAGGAAACGGCACGTAGATTCATCACCTCGCTCCGCTGCCTCTTTTTCTATTCTCCTTTACAAGTTCAATGATATAGCCGTCGAAATAACATCGAAAATCGACAGACAAAAATTCTCCGTGTTCGGATGAATGTCCGGATATATAAGACTCGGCAACAACAACAAGTACACATACATAACTTTAAGTATATTAGGCCTGATGATATCGACAATGTTTCATCGATATATTACGCGTAACGTTCTACGTTCGCCACCTCAGCACTTTCCCCAAACACTTGTTTTGCACCACATCTTGTATCACAATCCATATGTATTACGTATCAAATTATCATTGACAGCGAGATTTCTCATCGGATTACAATTTCGCTGAGTGCACGATTTTATCATCGCTTGCCCATGATCTACGGTATTGTAAGAACTGTTTAAAAGGCCTCGGATGAGAGAGCGCTCTTCAAAGAGACTCGATATACGGATCATCGATATAACACGCGTCTTATTTAATCCTTCAGACATAAAATAAAAGACTCCATTTGCGGAGTCAGCGGTCAAATGTTTTTACAGAGAGAAAGTAGCTTAATATGTATTAAATTCTCTAACGTACTATCGTGAACTGGTATAACGATTCTCTGTCAAGACGAATCAAGTCTCCATAAAGAGATCACACTCATCATACATTATTAGTATAAGGTTTTTCAAGAGTCTTTGTTGCCAAGATTCATTATAGCAATTTAATTTAAATTTTTAACTTGCGGGAAGAGAAACGTGTAAGAAATAGAAGCACAATACGTATCTATCGAAACGTGTAAGAAATAGAAGCACAATACGTATGTACGTATCTATCGGAAGTAATTCTTTGTACTCGCATATGGAATATTCATATAATGGCTGAGATAGCGATCCATTCGTGTGGATCACAGGAAGAAGGATACATTTATCTTACTTCGAATTATACGTACAATTAAAAGCGTCTGAATGTGTCATCCCCTGGAATCATCTAGCGCGGAATGACCTAATTCAGAATCTGTCGTTACAAAAGACTCATCATTACGGAAGCGATAATTTCGTTTTGGAGGAGATTATGCCTGTGTACATCGTGAGGTAATTTAACTGCCTGCCACCTAATTGTAATTTGTGCGCGTTTTTTAATCGAGGCTTGTAGCGCGCGGAAAAACTAAACTGCGAGATTCCTCGATTCTTTTGTCCACAATTTGCCAAACGAAGGCGCACGAATAAACACCGAAGAGAAACAGTTAAATTGACGGAAATTGAAATCATGACATTATGGTAACGACAGAACATTATTCGCTGTTATGTTCCTCGTATCCTTAAGAAGGAGGCGAGGCGCATCAGTCAGCGCAAATCAGTCTCAACGAAAGTTCGTAATTACTAGAAATGCATCTTAGATCTAGATAAGAATCTTATGAACAACGAATTTTTCTTTAATTATTAATTTATTTTTTTAATTCTTTAATTATTATTATTAGATGTATCGAAGAACGTGAAAGTCGGTAACAGTTAATAGAGGAAGTAAATACTTTGTCCCTGTTTTAGTATTATTTTCTTCACTTCTTTGTTTAATTTATTTCGCCTCGTCTCTCACAACCTGATATTGGGAACAGGATTGAAAAAATTCTGTATATTCACAGTAAGGCCGAATGGAGTTATAGATATCGATTAGCGCGAATTCGATTTCTAGCGATTTAAATTGACTTTATCGTAGATAAATTTTGGATTGCGATTTCGAGAGGCTCTAAGAGCGATGAAGTTCACACGATATAATAACACACGATATAATAATTTGTAAAATCTCCGAAATATTAACTTGGAACCTTCTACATATTATTCAAATTGTTACTTTAACTCTCATGACTCGGGCCATCGTTGCTATCACACGCTCAGAAAGATCACGATTCTCTTTTTAACATAAATTATATACTGTTATTCTTGTGGACGCGCCAATTACGGCGCGCTTCGCGCACATCGCGTATTCGCTATAATCGCTATAACAGTTGACTATCATGAACAAATTAAATATCAAAAGAAATTCTGTCACACACGTACGTATATACGCACGCACACACAGTCATACGAACACACATGAGATGAAAAACATACGAAATGAATTACACGAATGCGCTACAAGCGTTCGAATCTCGTAGAGTGATCTCGTTTAGTGTACTTCGACATCTCTGATATCGGGAAACATCGAGGCACGATAAGCCGAATGTGTATTGCCCTAGTTACGCCGTACAAATACGCGTTGTAATGTCAGCCATTTCACTTTCGGGAGATGAAAGAAATAATTCGAGAGAGGACGATGAAATGAAGACAAAGTATGTCGCGTGTTACACCTCGTCACGGTCGCAATTAAATCACAGACAGACGGTATGGTACGGTACGATACGGTACGACGATGATAAATTAAAAATACATATTGTACCAATTGATATTATGCTATGTTCGATATAACATAAGAAACACTATATTTTCTTCCTCCGAATAAGAGCATGCGAATGTACAAGCGTATGCGCGGACTGTTTCACTCACCCGACTAATCAGCTTGATTAATCGTTCGTTGATCGCTGAACTAAATCTTTTATCAGTATCTTTGTATCATCGGCAATTCGAGCGGCGATGAAGTGGCGATGATTGTTAAAAGCACGCTTTCTTCATACCAATCCCACTATCGTTTTTCCATTCTATTCTTTTTTTCGGTTCATCACGCGTATCCGCTATTGCGATTTTGGCAACAGCATGCCTGACGAAAAGAAAGGAAAGGAGAGTAACAGAAATCAGTGGATCAAGAGGCGATACGATAGATAAAATGAGTTTAACTATTACCAGTCGACTACATAGCGTTCTCTTGATGATTTTTTTGGAACAATAAAGTCTCTTCGAAAATATATTGTTTTAATACTTCCTTCGGAAGATCATCCAATTCCATGTCAAATTTAAATGGTTCTTCTGCCACAGGCTGAAATTCACGAGTATAACGTTTCGTAATTGCCATTTTACAGCAGATATAAACTTACTTCATCGGCAGGGTCGTAATATTGTTCCAAGTAGGGATGCGCCAACGCATCTTCCACCACGATGCGTTTATTGGGATTGAACGTCAACATCTTGTCTAAGAGGTCCAGAGCTCTCGGATCGGCATTGGGGAAGAGACTCGTCCACGGTACCTTTGGTTTATATGGCAATGACTGGAGATAATTCCGTGCCTGAAATCAAAACGTTTTAATGCCATCGTATTATAAACGTAAGAGCCGGCGATCGTACAAACTGCATTGCAAAATGCACATGTATTCCTGGATTAGATTCTAACGAGATGCAAGGTAGACATAAGCGTCCAGTACTTTCTCGTTTATGATGCACTCGAGATCCTCCGGCGAGGGCGATCCGAGAACACCGAGAATGTGATTCAACTGATCTAGGTAGTGTTTGCCGGGGAATATCGCTCGTCTCGAGAGCATCTCCGCCAGGATGCAGCCTACCGACCAAATGTCTATGGATTTGGTATAACCCTGCGTAAAGAGCTACGTTAGAGTCATATAGATTCACGATACGTGCGCGGTCCTCATTCCTCGAATGCGTCTTCACTTGCGAGACGAATACCTTGGAATTAAGCATAATTTCCGGAGCTCTGTACCACCTCGTGGCCACGTATTCCGTGAGGAAACCAGCGTGATTGTGCTCCGGGTCCGCGACTCTCGCCAGACCGAAGTCGCAGATCTTAAGGTCACAGGTGGTATTCAACAGTAGATTACTCGGCTTCAGGTCTCTGTGTAAGACGTTCGCCGAGTGTATATACTTCAACCCCCGCAATATTTGGTACAGAAAATAACATATGTGATCATTACTAATAGCCTGAAAATAAGAATTTTTTTATTCGGACATTTCATTAAATCTATACCGTTTTCTTTTTCCCTTTTTATCGTTTTTTCGCAGATGTACAGAATGTCGATACTTACTTGTGTCTTTAGTAATTTATAGAGATCAGTTTCCATGAGACATTGAACGATATACACATCTTTCATTTGCTCCAGAGTCGGTGCTCTTAATATATCCCTTATATCTATTATCTGTTGCGAAAGAAAACGATATATTAATAACGATACTTAATAAAAAATAAGCTATAAACTATATTGGAGCGTCCAACTTACATTCTCGTGCTTAAACCTCGTGAGAATTTTTATTTCTCTTAAGGTCCTCTGACTATATGTTTGATGTTCAAACGGAGAAATTTTTTTAATAGCTACTTTCGTTTTGGTGAGGTTGTCGTAGGCGGACCTGCAAGAAGGCATCATAAACCTAGACGCATTTATTATTCAACGAAGACCTCTTTGGCGCGCGCTGCTGCTCCAAGCGCCTCATAATTCTCAAATTATTCCGCAGTACACGTCAGGTCATATGAATAAAAGAAAATGTTCTTAATATAATAATAAACAGTAAAAGTAGAAGCAAGTAGTCTGTTCGAAATGAAAACGACGTATTTTGTACGAGTAATCCTTTGCTACAAAGGCTCCACATTTTCACATTTTTTATTCACGATTTATTTCTTATATTCACTATTTAGTAACAATTTTTCACGCATTTTTCATATTACATTTCAAATTTATTTCTTAAAAGACAAATTAATAAAAGTAATAGATAAGAAAGAATTTCTTTATAAATATAGCTCTGAATAAAAACAGCATAGCTCTGCAATTTATCTTAAAATAAAATAAATCAGAGAAGAATTGAGAAATTTGAGAAATAAAAAGATTTATTTCCCTGCCATATATATTCTTCATCCAATCTTAATCTTTTTATATCTATTCGTTTTGTATTTTATTCGCGATCGATCGATATGAGCATAAATGTACAAAATATGTATATACATATATAAAATTGGTGGATATATTTATAATTAATAGTATGAATCATGTAATTATATATAACGTAAACTATATATAATACATTTTTGAAGTCAAAACAAATATATTACATCCGATGGCGCGAACACGAAGCACGTGTCTTTATATTTCGAAATATACACATTTCCATTCCAAGGAGAAAATTAAATTAAATTCAAATTAAATTAAATTATATAAAAATGAAAATTTTCTTCTATTCATATATTCCCACAAATACTTCGCGACGAAAGCGAGTGTCTCAATCTGTCTATTCGCCAGGGCGCAAGCACATTTGCTCCAATATCTTTATTTACATTTTTCGGTTTACATCTCCTTTCGGCGAATAAAAAGCAGTTGCCTTCGCTTTCGGTGTACCGTTTATCTTTTCTGCTATCATTTGGGAAGCAACTTGGTGCGAGTTTATCCAGAGAAAATATGTCTTCGATGATATCGCGATAGGATGTGGTTCGCGCGATACAGGACTCTCAGCGATAAATCATATTCGCTCGATTTCACATCATGTGTCCAGATGTGTTACATCAGGGCCGCGATTGAGAGTTTCGGCCGTTCGAAGCGATATGCTGAGAAATAGTCTCCGATACTTTGACCAATTAAAACTCTAATCTTTAATCTTATCCGATACAATAGGCTTATCCGATGACAGAATACGAAGACGTCAAAAGATAATTAAATAAATAAAAAAAATGTAATAAATATTTTTTATTATAAATTAACATTATTTGTTAGAAATATTTTATTAATAAATAAAATACTAAAATTAATGATAAAGATAATTAAAACAATATCCCGAGAATTTATGTAAGTTTCATTAAAACGAGATTTATAAGATTAAAACAAGATTAAAACAAGAAAAGCAGAGAGAATCAGGATACAAAGGCAACGAGATGCAAGGAAAAAACCCTTTCAGTTGCGTACAAGTCGGGGCGCCGATATTTTTATAAACTAATATTATTTTTTTATAAATATATAATTATCGATAAATAATACTAAAATTAATTATTAAAACAATACTTAATAAATAATGGTAAAATTAATAACGAATTATTAAAACAATACTCCGATAATTTATGTTAGTTTCATTAAAATGAAATTTACAAGATTAAAATAAGATTAAGAGAAGTAAAGCTCGAAGAATCAGGATACATCAAAGGCAGGGATCTGCAAGGAGGAAGGCCCTTTGCTTTCGGTCGCATATAAATCGCCGATATTTTTATAAACTAATGTTATTTGTTAGAAATATGTTATTAATAATACATGCAATTAATGACGGATTATTAAAACAACATTTTGAGAATTTATGTTCGCTTCTCTAAAACAAGATTAAAACAAGATTAAAACAAGAAAAGCTCAGGTGATACATCAAAGGCAACGAGTTGGCAAGGAGAAAAGCCTTATAATTTTAATCGCGTACAAGTCGGGACGCCGATATTTTTATTCGACATCAATATTATCAACGCAACATCGTAATTATAGAAAAATCAATTCCGAATTTCTCAAAGAATCTGTCGTCACGGTCCAAGAGCGTCGGGATTATTTATCTCGCAAGACGAAATTGTCCGAAATATTTTTTGGCGCGCAAAGATATTCGCTTCACGGACTTGTACTTGCGCGGGGGGAATGTTTACGATAACAACAACGATGCAACAGCAATAAAAATTAGAAATACGAGAGACGCGGGGACAGTTCCAGCAGGAAGCGCGCGTCTGCCACGTAATACGTCGCGATGTAATTCGTGTTAAATGGTGTTAATTAGCGATGGGTGATAAAAACGAAATAAGATAAGATTAGTAAATCGTAAGGTGCAATCACGTTTTATTAGCATGACGTATGGATGGATACAAGATAAACGAAAGGGTAGTAAAGATGACGGAAGAGGAGACAGAAAGAAAGAGACAGACAGAGAGAGAGAGAGAGAGAGAGAGAGAGAGAGAGAGAGAGAGAGAGAGAGAGGGAGCGGATAACGAGGAAATGGAGAAAAGGCATGAATGGGAAAAATACGGTGAAAGGGGCGTGACGTGCGTTTGAAAGATGTAGAAGCATGATGCGTACGTGCGTGCGTGCACGCGTGTATGTGTGTGTGTGTGTGTGTGAACGAGCGGCGCGCGGACGTCGTCGGCTTTTGTCCGGAGAACGAGACCGTGTCTCTCCGCGTGTCTCCGGACGCGCGACGCGAGACGCGGCTCGTCTCGACGAGCGCTCGCGGTCGAGCCGCGGATCGCCGCTGGACCGCGCGTCGCGCGTCCGCTCACAGTGTTTATTGTCAGTCGGCCTGTCAGACGGCCGAAAATCGGCCGGCGATCGAGCGGCCGTGCGGCCGCGACACGTTGAACACTTACACGACCATGCCGTAGGCGCCCTCGCCCATGTATGACAGATTCGTGTAGCGCGGCCCGACCTCGAACGTCTGCCCGCGCACCACCTCGCAGTTCGGATTCACGCTCGCGGAGCCCTCGCACGCCGCCATTTTGACAACTACTTTGCGGCAACGGTGCTCCGGACGTCCCGGAGTGGCTCTCGGCAGAACGCTCCGCAAAAAAGTCGCCGAGAGAGCGACGCGCAACGACGCCGCGTCACTGACGCCGCGCTCTACCAGCCAGCTATCGCGCCTTGGGTGGGCGCGGCGTGGGAAATGTAAAGGGCGGATAAAAACGAGCGCTCGCAACGCCCCTGCCGTTCGAAGGTGCAAGCGACGATTAATCCCGCGGCACCCGGACGGTCCCGGCGCTCGAGAGAGAGAGAGAGAGAGAGAGCGCGTGATTTCTTTGAAACGTGACATAACATGAGGTTTTCTTTTTCTCTCTTTCTCTTCTCTTTCTCTCATTCTTTGTTCTTTCTCACTCACTCTCTCTCTCTCCCCTCGATGATAGGCACATGATAAATGATGCTCTTCCTAGAAAATTGAAACGAGTTTTTCTTCATAAAAATGTGACGCGAATGAATCACTGTAGAAATTACTCCTTGAAATTACTCTTTTCCTCTTATTATGCCGTTGTTGTCGCGCTTCCCATGTCTTTTTCGATTATATTAGAAACAAACTCGAACGAGGAACGAGGGCACAGTGACAAATATTTGAAATCGTTGGAACGTCATAGTGAATTTGTCGGCTATCGAATCGCCGCTATCGACTTGTCGCAATCGATGATGTCGACTCGCAATGGCAGTATGGTCAACAGCGTTCGTGACGGCGTCTTAACCGGTGCTTGCAAATTTGTTGCCGATATTTCGCTAACAATTAGTTCAAGGGTGTTGTTGATAATTATAACGAGATGAACGCACCCCCGACCTTCGAATCATTCTTGTTGTACGAGGGAGAGAAGAAGTACGTTGATCTTCGATATTTGTTTGGATATAACCTTGATTTAGATTCTAGAGCCGAAACAATGTACATTAATTGTTGTACATTAAAATTAATTTGCGTTTTTTATAGGATAATAAAGGAACAGGATACCAAAGTGCCAAATGCTGCGATCTTTACGATCAACAAGGAGGATCACACACTGGGAAACATGATCCGCAAGTGAATAAACATACGAGTGCGTTACTTCAGTTCCCCTCTAACCAGCTAGCTAATTTTTTTAATTTCTTTCAATTCTACAGTCAGTTGCTGAAAGATCCTCAAGTGTTATTCGCCGGATACAAAGTTCCTCATCCCCTGGAACACAAGTTTGTTATTAGGATACAGACAACCTCCGATTATACTCCGCACGAAGCGTTTATGCATGCCATCACCGATTTGATTGCGGAACTTTCATTGTTTGAGGAACGTTTCAAGGTACGTTTAGGATGCATTTACATTAGAAGTGGAAAAGCCAAATTTGTTAGAATCAAGAACCAGAAATTATATTGGTAACTGTTGGTATATTCTGTTTTCTATTTTTTTTAAGCTACTCGATTACTTTTTCTGTCGAACGCAACTAGTAGTGCTAAGTGAATCGATAGAATGGCAGAAAATTAGAAAGCAGCAGTTCTGCTTCTTTGCATTCTGTTTTTTTTTTCTCTTTTTGCTTTTAATATGAATGCTCTTTTATAATATAAGATATAAAATTATGTATATGTATAAAAACAATCTTTTTTTCAGGAGGCAATTAAGGAGAAGAAAGAAGGTTTGGATTAAACGGCTGAGTTCACATTTGTATATTTCATACTTATATCTTCTTATATGTAAAATTAGATTTAGTCTATTAAGATATGTTGGATCATGGACTTATGACAGACATAATCATGTAAATAATTACGTTATTAGAAGTATTTGATTGAATCAAATCAGGATGTTAATAAACTGTGTGAATAATCAGCTCAAGCATGTTTAATTATTCTGTATGCTTTGTGTATTTGAGCAGATTCTATTGTAAATATTTACAATATAAGTGCAAAGAGATTTATGTGTATCAAGTTGCATACCTTCTATTAATTAAATTCGTATGTGCCAGTCTCTGAAATTGATTTTAAGGAAAACATTTACATTTCATTAATAAGGAAAATATTTACATTTCATTAGTAAGGAAAATTGATCAAATATCCTGTCGCAAGATGTATACTGGAAAGTATAGCATATAAATGTGCATTATACCGAATGAAAAATTTCACTTAAAAGTAAATACAAAAGATTTTCGAATTTATTACCAAGTTGAGTTCATAGAGATATTTCATTTATGATTTTTAGATTACAAATTCAGATTACGAATCCGTGAAGTGTAAATCGCGAATTATGAATCGTGCCTAGTCTGGTGCAAATTTTATTCATAAGAAATTATTAGAATACATAGAATCTCAGATTTGCAACTTTTATGCGCGTCGTTCAATTTGAGCGGAATGTGTTTTTGTTTGAGAAACATTCTAAGATGTGTACACATCTTACAAACGTTTATTTATGTGTGTGTTTGTGTACACATACATATTTCGAGTATAATTGACTTGTCCAAAATATTTCGTCTAACTTGATAGTACCCAGTAAACGAAAATGATTGAAATGAATTGAAAATTTTCATCCATTTTAATTCATTTGAACAAAATATGGATTGAAAAAATAGCATCATTTCAATCTTATGTCATGGATTAAAATGAATTGTATGACCCGAGTAACTTTTTTTTGGATTTAAAAAGTAGAAATCATTTTGTTTTAATCCCACGTGATAGATTAAAATGAATTAATGGTTTGCATATTTTTTTTTAATTGAAAAGAATAAGAATCGCTTTATTTTTATTCTTTCATATGGATTAAAATGGATTTTAAAAAATTCGAAAACTTTAATTGGATAGAAATGGATTCCAAAGATCAGAATCTGGATTTAACACGAACAAAATGAATCCATTTCTGTCCATTTCAATCCATTTTCATTTGCTGAATATATAGGTACATATATCTACAGTTGGTCAAGTAAGAGCGTGGTCGTGTAAATTTATGAAAAAATTTATTAAATGAAATTTTTATATTTATATATACATTGTACTCAATACAAACAATGATGCAATTATGTTAATAATGTGTCCAGTCACCGCGTCGATAATTGCCTGGCATCTCCGAGGCATGCTTTCGACTAATTTGACGGCGTATTCTAGTGGCAACGATCTCCAGATCCGACGAATTTCGCAAGATAACTGCTTCAAAGTGTGTGTGCGTTTTCCACGAAGCTTCTGCTTAATATATGCCCACACATTTTCGATGGGGTTTGCATCGGGCGACTGCGACGGCCAATCCAATGTAACGATGCCAGATTGCGTCTTCCACTCGGTACAGAGCTTGCTGCGGTATTTAGGATCGTTGTCTTCCTGCAGAATCCAGTCGTCATTTTTTCTGATGAACCAACGTTTGGCAGACGGCAGCAAAGCCTTTTTGAAGATTTGCAGCATTCTCTCGGCATTTAGGTTGTAGGTGAACAGGTGCAAAGTGCCGAATCCCTGCTTTGAGAAGCAGCCCCAAAGATGCACCTTTATTCCGTGTTTTACGGTCCGCTGGACAAGCCTATTGGTGGAAGTTGACCAGGCTCGCGTGAGGACACAACGTGCCCATATAGAACATTCATCAGTAAAAATTACATTGTCAAAATCTCTATCGATATTCTCATGCGCCCAAGCGAGTCGCTTCGTCACATGTTTTTCAGTCAACAGAGGCTTCTTCATTGTGTTGCGAAATTTCAAGTCATGAGCACGGAGATGAGTTCGGATAGTTTCGTACGAAATATCTAAACCTTTTGACTTTAATTTTGCTTGTCCTTGCCGCAGTGTTAAAGCAGGATTCCGCGAAAACAGATTCACGATTTTTTTTGCGTCTTTTTTGTCCACTTTGCCTATCGAGCCACGTTCTGGTAAATCATCGACATTTTTTGCCACTTTATATCGCTGTATCCACTTCTGTACAAATGCTTTCGACTTTCTCATGTATTTAGCAGCCGCTGATTGCGACATTTTTGGACCTCTCGGATGGGTGCAAAGGAACACAGCCTCGTAGCGCGACGCGTATTTAGCACTCATGACGCTTAACGTGTTTCTCTTCCAAAAAATCAACGACAACTGAATCTTTGTCGACAATGCATCAAGGACAACGCTTCTCTCTATAGGCTCACGAAGGAATTAGAGCGAAATCTTTTATTACCTGTCCACAAAGTCGACCACGCTCTTACTTGACCAACTGTAGATTCACGTGAGCTTGACAATTAATGACAATTTCTTTGTGAAATCATTTGTATGACGTACGAAAATTTTTTTTAAGTTTAAGAAGATTTGACAATTGTCATTCTAATAATTTTAATTAATTAATTATTTTTACATTATGCAGTTAGCCAACATAAATAAATTAAACTCAGTTTTTGTACGAAATCGTTTGTATTTTGTATGAAGAGTTTTAATATAAATATAATTGAAATATAATTGAAAAGGGTTGATAGTGTGTGTCATTTGGATTAAATTAAATTAAATATTTTTAAATTGTAACTAGAAGCCATATCGGCTAAGTTCAAATCGTTCTTAGCTGCCTTTAGGAACACCATAATATGCAATGCCATCTGAACAAGTCACGTCATGAAGCCTTTCTATACGCTCTTCTGAAAGAACGTGATCGAAAGAACGTAACCTGAAACGTTCTCAATTTGCTCTTATCGGACATGTATAATTTCGATTTGTGAAAACATGGAGAATTTAGAAAAATCAGTCGAAGATATCAAAGATGAAGGTAACATCGAAAGAATCACATGGAAAGATTTGGTAAGTACTCAACCAGAACGATCTCAATTGTAACCTCAAATAAAATTGCGCACGTTGTTTAGTAGTGTTGCCTGTAGAAATTTGTATGAAAGATTATTGATGTAATAAAATTATAACATGTATGTTTATTATTCTCGAGACGAGTCACGATTTTATGTTATTTAATCTCATGCTCTCACTCAAAACTTTTAATTCCTTAATCAGCCTCTTGTAAATTTCGTAAGAGCGATTATCGTAGAAATGCATGAGTAATATTTAACGTAAAGGAAATATATTTTATATAACATTTATTTAACATTATGCTGTGTTAGATAATTGGAATAGATAATTAGGATTAGAGTTCAACTCAAGACTCCACGTTGATCGCTCCTACAAAGTTTAAAAGAGGCTGAAAAAGTTAAAAGTTCTTTTTAAGTGAGAGTATGAGACTGGGCAATATGAGATTCTAACTCGTTTCAGTTGCAAGTTATTTATAAGAAAATATGAGTTATACATTGTAAACATTTTTATGAGTTTTAATAATGCAATTTATGTAATTTATCAATGCTTTTAAATGATTAACTGACAAAAAGATAATTGTTATTACAGGGACTTGTAGATACACTCTGCAAAACATGTTTGGATTTAAAGTGGAAGGAACCTACCAGGATTCAACAAGAAGCAATTCCTTTGACGCTTCAAGGTAATTTAAACAATGATTTAATTATAATCAAGTACTGGAAAGTAATAACGAATTATTTTTTATTGATAGGCAAGGATGTGATTGGATTGGCAGAGACTGGATCGGGAAAAACTGCTGCTTTTGCATTACCTATATTACAAGCTTTATTAGAGAATCCTCAGAGATACTTTGCGCTTATACTGACGCCTACAAGGGAATTGGCATTCCAAATCTCAGAGCAATTTGATGCGTTAGGTAAGAATATTTTGTTTTGTTTGATAAATGGATTTATATCATATTACAATTTTTTTCAGGTTCCAGTATGGGTGTGAAATCTGTAGTACTAGTAGGTGGAATGGACATGCATGCACAGGGAATGATACTAGAGAAGAAACCTCACATCATCATTGCTACACCTGGTAGATTGGTTGATCATTTGGAAAACACGAAAGGCTTCAATTTACGACAGTTAAAGTTTCTGGTAATTACATATATGATAGTTACATGGATTTGATTATTATGTTGATTCGAAAGCGTCCGGTTTGACCACAGTCACTCACAACAGTCAGTATCTAGAAGTTTTCTGCTGGACAAGTACTATGAGTGGCTGATGATCAAATGGATCATCCATTAATTTTAGTTTTTTGTATTTCTTATTTTATTCTTGTTTTATTATTTAAGGTGATGGATGAGGCGGATCGCATTTTGAACATGGATTTCGAGGTGGAGGTTGATAAAATTCTTAGAGTAATACCACGAGAAAGGAGAACATTATTATTTTCGGCGACCATGACTAAGAAGGTGCAGAAGTTACAACGTGCATCCTTACGAAATCCCGTAAAAGTTGAAGTATCTACCAAGTATCAGACTGTAGAAAAACTGCAACAATATTACATATTTATTCCAGTGAAATTCAAGGTATGAAATATAAATGTTATAACTATTAGTCGCAAAATAAATATCAATTACCACCACATGCAATGTATTTGTAAAATGTTTATCAAAATAATGTACATACATAAAATGATCGCTGCAGGACGTATATCTCGTACATATCCTGAATGAACTGGCGGGCAACAGTTTCATGATATTTTGCGGGACCTGTAATAATACAGTAAGGACTGCCTTACTGTTACGAAACCTGGGATTCACGGCGGTTCCCTTGCACGGACAAATGTCGCAGAACAAGAGAATCGCCGCGCTTACGAAATTTAAAGCGAAAAACAGATCTATATTAATTTCAACGGATGTTGCTAGCAGGTTAGTCTGTAATACCAAATATATATATATATATATATATCGTTATATTAAAGTTATCTTAAAATAATCTTAAAATTATATTAAAATTAAATTTTTTATCATTTTTGTTTTTGTAGAGGACTCGATATTCCACACGTGGATATCGTCATCAATTTTGATATCCCTACTCATAGTAAGGATTATATACACAGAGTAGGTCGAACTGCGCGTGCAGGTCGATCAGGCCGTTCCATCACATTTGTTACACAATACGACGTGGAGTTGTATCAACGAATAGAACAGTTGATATCGAAACAATTGCCGTTATATCCTACAGAAGAGGAGGAAGTAATGTTGCTGCAAGAGAGAGTTAGTGAAGCGCTGCGAATAGTAAAAATGGTAAAAACGATTTTACAATGTGCGATTTGATAACAGTTGTAGACAATTGTACATAAATGTTGTTGTAACACTCTAGGACATGAAAAACATCGAAGAGAACAAAAAGTCAGGCAAACGGAAACGCGGTGGCGACAACGAGGATGACGACACAGAACAATCTATTGGAGTGAGGAAAAGAATGAAAGTAAAGAGCAAAAGAAAATAAGGATTATTAGATATTGTAAGACATATTGTTAATATTAATCGTAAGTAATTTCGATATAATAAACTTTTTTTTTTCTACGACTTTCGTATTTTAAAATTCGCATTATTAAAATATTATTGGAACTTGTTCAAATATTTGAATTGGAAAATATTTGAAGTTGGACTCGCAGCGTCTCAGTAAAAGTTGATATTTCATTGTATCAAAGGTTACGTGATAAAGTTTACACGAGTGTTGCGAGCCAAATCTTGAATCAAGTTACACGAATATGATATACAATTGTAGCAAAATATAAATCTCAGAAATGCACATAAGGTTTAAGTTCGAGGCACTATTCGATAATATGCGATTCAGAGAACAAAAATTCAAATATCTTTCATGCTTGTGTCTTAATTGAAGCGTTTACCGCAAAATTGATCTAACTGCCAAAATTTTGTTTCTTATTTTAAAGAGTTAGGCCACTTTTGCGATAAACGCCTCATTTGTAAATCTAAAAAATTTTGTTTTTCCATAAACGTTTATCATACATTATATATTTTTTCACATTATGTATCTTTATATTTTGAGGTTCTAAATTTATGTTAAAATTTATGCCACTCTAAAGTTAACATCAGAATATGCGCAATTCATGGTTCGTGACTCACAGTTCGCTATTTGTATAAGGTTCTAAAAAATTCTTTTGTATCTTTTATAAGCACGCTATAAGTATGTAATTATTTGTTCACTTTGATTCTATCGTGGAAAGACATCATAACAGAAAATCCGTTAGTTAGTAATCTAATCGACTTTCCAGCTAATTATATTATCACAATCAATTTTCTAGTAGAGTAAATATGAATCTTAATGCAGAGAGCAGTATTATGCATGAATCAACATGAACTAACTGATTTGTGACTCCTTTGATTTTGTTAAAAAATTACTCCGTTGATGAATTGATAAATTTGATAAGCAAACAAACTCGAGTCTAAGTCTGCCCATTCACACTGTTTACGAATCTCATACGAATAGCGAATTACAAATTACGAATCATGCATAATCTGACGCAAACTTAATTGGATTAGCGGATGAATGGTGAGATGGAAATTTGTACGAAAATGCTCCTGTAAAACTTGAAATATAATTAAGACTCAGCAATAAGGCAAACATCGTTATATTGAAGAAATTAGTACTGTATTTTAACGACTTGAAGTCTTTGCACAAAGCAGTATGGTATTTAAATATCACTCAAATAATCACAATAAAATATATTATTAAGTAAAATCACAATTTCTTTATCATTTGTGGTGAACGCGTTAGGGGAAATTAATTCGAAGCATCGAAGACAAAATTTGTTATTATATAACAAACGAAGGTCTTCTTTCACTTGCACGCTTCTATTTGAGTGTTATCACATAAGCAGAATATCCCGTTTACGAGAAGAAATGCAGACAAAGGAAAGCACGTTCGTCCCTACAGCAGAAAAATGTTATAACGATCGTTATGTACAGCTTTTACACTACTGTAAAATTGATAATTGATTGTTTTCATCAAATTTCTAGAAAATCAGTAATTCATTGTACAAGTTTTTGTAGTACAAAATACGGTACAAGAAACACAATAAGTGTTCCTTCGAATTTACAACTACGATGCATCCTCTAATCGCTAAGAGATTATTGTATAAAGTGGCAACAGATCTTCATTATTTTTCTCGTGATTCTTTTTTAAACCGCTTAGCGGTTCACATAATCGCGTATCGCGCCAATTAACAAATATAAACGTGCATTGGAGAATAATTTTCGGTGCTCTGCCATTGTTGTCTTATCGTTGCAAAAAGCATTAATTAAAAATGCTGCAATTTCAAACTGTGATACCCATCACGCATTTAACTTGGTTATCAAGCTTGTTAACAAACATTTTGTGTGCAAGCAAATACTCAGTAAAGTCGAAACCAGCATTACAAAACGTTTTGAACACGGTCGGAATCGTGCCGATCTCATGCCGAGAAATCCACAATAATTAAAAAAATCCCTACGCGCTTTCTGTTTTAAATCCTTATAACTCGAGTCAATAAAAATTTTTAGATTACTATTTTAGGATTTAAAAGGAATTGTTCTTTTCGAAAATCTAATCAGAATAGGATGTCTGGAAAAAAAGATATAAAAGTTGAAAATGTAGGTAAAAAGAATAAATGATCTTTTTTTACTGATAAATACTCAACTAAGATTTAGATAAGAACAGATGATTTCGTTTATCTTTTTGAATAGAATGACTCGAGTTATAATTATTATTTGAGTAACCTATTCTACTCGAAAAGATAAATGAAATCATTTATCAATTGAATACTTGTCAGTAAAAAAACGAAGGTTCACTTTCTTTTATAAATTTTTTTCAGGTATTCCAGTCCATTGCCAACATCGCCTATTTTCGGAAAGAGCAATTCTTTTTACTCCTAAATACCAGTCTAAAAATTGTGATTAGGACTTGTACAAGGATTTAAAAAGAAAAACACGTAGGAATCTCTTACTGAGTAAGAAAATTTCTGCAGTCATATGCTGTAAATTTTATACATGTTTTCCGCGACGTGTTTACTGCTGTTCTTTTATAGATGTATATAATTTTTAGAGTCTTGTCAATTATCTAAATTTGTAAATGTGCGATCGTGCGATTCCGTCATGCAAATAATATCGTTCGCTGCAACCTCAGCACAAGAGTATCTTAGAATACATGTATACGCTATGCTTTATTCGGTGTAATTAAATTTCGTCTCTATCCCGCTAAACAATTGTATGAGAATCTCAACTTAGTTTTTATTACTAAGAAAAGGGGATATATATCTAATCTCGTTGTCGAAGGTTCTTGCGATAACGACGCATCCATAAAAAGAAGTCGCTTTGATCTGCGATGTGACGATTCTGTGCGAAATTATTTATCTCAAATACCGATACTATCCTCACGACATGATCAATAATGTCTAAAAAAATTCTGTGTATATTATGAAGTATTTTAATATTTAAAAACGATAACAACCATTACTATTCTGCAATTTGAAGGTACACTGGACATACTTGAAATGTTTTCCTTCTTTTTTTGCTTCTCTGGAATAATTACAATGTTATTTAATCTTGTTTTATAACAATGTTTCATAGTATCAGTAATTTATTCGGACATTAATGCATGTGCTAGCACTACTACGATAATACTGACAGTTTATAATAAATAAATTCGCACAGTATAATTCCTCTCCGCGATTCTCGATAAAACAGATACGCACATGCATATCGACAGCGATTAACATCACTCGACGAGTTAGTAAAGTTGAAATGCTTGTAAAGTATCATAATCTGAGGATTGCAAAGTGTGTAGCATGAAAAACTTAGCCTAGCACGCTACTGTTAATAATACGCGATACAATCTTAAACTTCGACGACGAGCCCCGGCCTTGTCAATCGTTAGAACGCATATAAGTAACCTATTTCGAAAGCGGAGTTCTAATCACGATGGATGGAATGTTTTCCAAACAGGTTGAGATGATGTGCTAGTGCGTAACAAAAATCGAAACAACTTAGGTTTCATTCAAATGAGAAATAAAATATATTCCATAATATTATTATTCACTATTTCTACACATTCTGTACATTAATTCAATTTAAGGGTTTTATACCTCGATACACTTTATACAAAAAGGCTACTTATATCTAACATTAAGACGTACCATAGCATGAGCGCCCTCCTTACCGCCAAACGGCAGACGGGCCGCACGCATGTTTGTACTGGTATTACAGAGTCAGTCGCCAGCAAGTATATCATCCTTTCTCTCCCTCTCTCACGCTCTCTTTCTTTCATTCTTTCCCATTATCACATAGCACACTGAATCATTCCATGTATTTCTGCAGTGCTTCTTTCTTGACCTTTCTTCCAATCTCTCTTTGTTTCCTCGTTATCATTTACAATAATTACGATCTATTTCCCATACAATCTTTCTGCTTGTTTCTTTTTTTCACTCTTTTTTTCGTTTGATCTATTTTTCGTCTCGAAAAAAAGGATTAAGAAAGATTTTGTCGTCGCATCGAAATGTAATGAAATGCTTTCATTGCTTTCTTATGCACAAATTTGTTCTTTTTAAACTGATTTTTTTTTTTTATTGGACTCTACCGATTTTATACCGAAACAGAATTATCTTCTGAAAGTTCAGATAACACAATACCGGTACAGAAACGGCGTATTTCGAAGACTCAACGAGCGACAGAACTGTTAATTCAAGTCTCTGTCCTCTAAGTACTTGTATTCGAAAGTAAATCCTTCTTTTTTCCTCTGCCCCCACTTTTCGTAGTCAAAATAGATGTACGTTCCCTGAAAACGCAAGTGATTCTTATAGAACGTCATCAAATATCACGCCCAAGATAATGCACTATCAAATGATCAGCTTACTACTATCCCTTGGTGATTTCTTTAGAGGTATGTTACCCTTTTTTTTTTCCTACAAAAATTGAAAGAAAGCACTAACCTGCTCATATTCCTCGTTAATAATTTTCGGTTCCTCGTGCCTCTGGAACCACATCATATACTTTGTGTGAAACCTCCAACTTTGTTTCTTCAGAGCCTTTGCTGCTAAATACTGTCCCTTAGATCCTTCCATATAATAAAATATGAAGAACAAAGTTTCCGTAGAAAGGCGTTGAAAAAACTCCACAGTATCCGAATGAGGAAGCTGAACCTGAACGAAGCACGTGCGTGCGTTAACAGCGTCAATCCTCGCAGTCGTTCGTCGTGCGGAGAGCAAATTACGGATTTAGCATTGGACCGAAGATCGTAAAACACGTAGGAAATGTACCTGCTGATAATAAGGTGGCGTGGTGCATGTATTTCTCGGCAAATACGAACGTAATCTTTCCGAATCAGACGGATGTGGCATATGATAATAGGCGGCTTCCATCATTTGGAACTGCAGCTGGTGCTCCTTCTGTAATGGTACAGGTCCCAGGGGTGCGACTCCAAGTAGTGGAGGAATGTGTGCTTCGGACGTGGCATTGTTGTTGCTACTGTTGCTCGTCTTGGCACTGTCAAAGATGTTTCTGTTCGGCTCGGAAGGTGGTATCTCGAGACCTGCTCGGACAATTACTTGTTGGGCAATGGATTTTAGAGAGGACATGCTTCCATCGGGAAGCTTAGGGATGAGACCATTGGCAGTGGACGGTGCTGGCGAGCAGGAGTTTGCGGGCATCGGCGAGGATCTACTGCTGACCGACGATTGCGGAGACGAAGATGGAGGTACTGGTGTAGTCATTTCCGTTTCGCTATTGTGATTCTGACTCTGCTGACTGTGCAATACGTGCGTCGTCTGTGCCGGTGCCGGATTATTATTGTGCTGTTGCGCAACCGTTTGCGGCACATTTGACGCAACGCTGGACGTAGATGATGACAATATATTATTCTCGCTGTTATGAGCTACAAAAAAATAGATTTAATGTTATCTATCAAGCTACATCTACAAGAAGTACAAGAGAGATGAATTGATTTTCTATTCACAAACTCGAATTGTCGTGTATGAAAAAAAAAAAAAAACTCTTACTGGATGTTTTGTTGGAGGTAGAATGGATGGCTTGCGAGTTGCTGTGCGAGGCAGCTACGGTGGCGAAATTGCCGGCATTGGTTGTGGCAATGTGATTGCTCGTAGAACTAGGCGAGCTATGGCTAGGTGTCATGGGAATGGTTTTGCTTGGAGTGCTGCTCGATAACATGTTAGATTTTATAGTGGCAGTGCTTCCCGTGGTTGGAATGCTCGCTTGCGTATTCAGTAGCGGCCTGACTGCTGTCGGTTTCACAGGCTGAAATCAAACGAGACATCGGAAGCGATGCTCCATATATCCATATCAAGTAGATCCCGACAAGGCTTATAGATCTGTACTTCTCTCTATTCTGTACGGCTTGATTCCTTCGAAAATGAGGTATCGATCCCCTTTTCGACTTTCTCGAATAAAAATGGAGAATGAAAGGACCCACACCTTGGTTTTCTTGTCATTATCTGTAGAACTATCGCTCGAATGATTATGCATAGTGGAGCTCAACGGTGATGGTATAGGCGAAGTACAGGAATTAGTTGAGGTTGGTGTTCCTCCGGTTTCATTGCTGTTATTACTATCCGTTGTTGCTGATGAGGGGATGCCAACTCCGGATAACTCAACTTCATCGAGGCCGATAATGTCATCGTAAATATATTCGTTTTCTTCAAAATCGGGATCTTGCGAAGATTCGATATAATATTCAACATCGTCCTTTATCCTCTTAATCTGTTAACAATTTCACGTAGAAATTAATAGGATTAATTATCTATAATTTGTTATAAGATCGCTTAATATTATGCCAATCTGAAAACGCTTACTGTGTTGACTTCGACGGACATATTATCAAGCATACGTAATAATGTCTCCAATTTACGGATATGGTAGCGATGTTTGTCGAGCTTTGCCTTCAACTCATCCACCCTATCCTGCTTATCTTTGTCTATCCTTTTCTTCTTTCCCGCTTGTAACGATTCTATTTCCGATTCAAACGTATCCATCTACATCAAAAGTAATGATAAACGTGTTACAACAACTTCTCAATTATTAAAGATGATTCAACATATCAACATAAAGACTCGTACCTGCAGATTGAGAGCGTCTATAGAATTGGCAAGCCAATTAGTAACCTCATCTTTCTCCTTCTGAGCTGGGTCCAATTTCTGAGCAGCGCCTAAACCTTCTTTAGAATAAGCTTTTGTTTTCGTCTCTCTTTCTACAACTTTAAATCTTTCCATTTGCTATAAAGCACAAAACATTTACTATATAACTTATTTACAATTCATTTATCCTAATTTGCTCTAACTCGATCGTTAGACGTATGTATAGCATAAATATACAAATATACTAACAGTTTCAATCAACTTCCGGTAATCGAGAAGCGTACTCTTATCCTTTATTTCACCCGACGCGATCCAGCTCTTAATTTGATCGCGTAACCTTTGAAGTTTCTTGATTTCCTTTTTGAGATCAGCCTCGTACTTTTCCTTCTGATTGCTGTTCGTGGCATTATGAACTTTTTGCCAAATGTCTTCAAAGGTTTCCACACCTTCCGTTACTTTTTTAAGGCACCGATCTATTTCACCTGCAAACAATAAAACATACATACAAATTACTGTACTGTTTTATATTTATTTTCTTGACATAAATTGCTTGAGCCAAAAATTATTAAAAATACAACAAACAACATTTTAACATCATTAAAAAAAATTAACATATCAGCTTTTTTCATTTCCTAGCTTATTTTGATTCAAACTTAATTGCATAAATATTTTCAAAAATTAAATCTGATTTTTTGATCATATAATAAATTTTAAATTTAATTTAATAATTATTTTACTCACCTTTCAAGTAAAATAAATTATAAATCATGATTCACATATATATTACAGAATATACATTACAGAAAATTTAAAAAAAAAGAAGATAACATATGTAATAAATACAATTCTTGCGAGAGCAAAAGAATCTGATCTAAAGACACACAACAGTCGCAAAAAGTACAATAAGAAAAAAACCTTCATTTTTGCATAATTGCCTTGAGATAAAAAATATTCATATTCCACGCATACGGATATAAATAATAATTTATATCCGTAGGAAGCAAAAGCATGCAGAAATCAGGGTATACACAGCGTATGGTTCGTGCGACGAATTAAAAGGCTGGAGTTTAAAACCTTTAAAGGTTATGCCGACAAAATAAAAAGTCGCCGTCCTCCACGGTGGAGGACCCACCGCGATCGCAGGGGACAAACGAGACGAAGGGATCAATGTCCACAGGCTTCGGCCGCAGCCTCGTTCGTCTAGCGGTGAATCCGTCGTAGCCATTTGGGCTACGACGCTGCATCGGCCGCGCGATATACCGTGTGCCGGGAACCGTGCCATTCGCGCCAAGCCGCGAATCGGCGCGACTCGCACGCGCGCGTCGGCCGCAGAATCGCGGGAGACCGGCGTCGACGAACGAGACCGCGCGACGACGACCCAGACGGCCCGGACGGCCGTCCAGACCGATGCCGCGGCGAGGGACAGGGACGGCGATATCCAAATGTAAACACGCTGGTAACACTTTCTCCTCACCTTGCAACTTTCTTGTCGCAGCCATGGCTATGTGAACGTGCGGTAAAATGGTTCATGCATAGTCCAGACGTATTTGGTGAGATACGAAGCAATTTATCGGAACAAATAGCCGCGGAACTATTATTCCCCGTGTGATATGGGAGCCTCGGCCACAAGATGGCTTCCGTTTTCAAATGACAACGTCCGACCGTCCGTGAGTGTGTCGCGCACAGAGACCCTCCGCGATCCAGCCTCTAGAGACTTCCCGCGACGCGTGCCCGCGAGCTCGTGCGACGCCGTTCGCGTACGTGAGGAACCTCCTGCCGAGAAGCCGGCGTATCTCGCTTTTGCCGCCCGTAAAAGAACCGCGAGAGAGGCGAGTGGCATCAACAAACGTGATATACACGAGATACGAAGAGCGAGATAGTGTGATACGCGTCGACGCACTCGCACACATTCTATACTAGGTACACGTACATACACTCGGTACGATCGCGAATGCGATATCGCGGTGACGTGTATCTAGAGACTCGATAGTCACGCGACTTCCCTATGGGATCTCTGAAATTGATATTCGCGAGCAATAGGAACTATCTTCAGATAGAACTGTCTCATCCCGACCAATTGTCGATTACTTTTGATTACTTTAATCGGAGTTTAGCTCCGATTTACAATAGGTGTGTTAAGCCTTAAGCCGTAAGAAATTGACCAATCACAGTCGACTATTCTCTTCAAATTCAAGTGTGATTGGTCAATTTGCTTGAGACTTGCTACATCTATTGTAGATCGGGCCTTAGATTTCGTCGATATATAAAAGCTTTTAAAATAAAAACTAAAGAAATTTTGAATTAACTGCGAAAACTATTATATAGTACCGAAAATAAAAAATTTACAAAGAATATTCTGAAAAAAATTTTTCTTAGAATTTTTCATATAATTTTTCAGAATTTTCGTGTAAATTTCAGAATTTCTATAATAATTTTATAATTTTATGAATTTTTTTACAAAATTTCTCAGATATTTTATACGAATTGGAAGCACTTTCAGAAGTACTGAGAAAATTTACATTTTTTCTAGAATTCTTCGTATATGTGAATTTTGAAATATTCTAAGATTTCTTAATCTATGATCTCTGAAAAAAACTTAAATCCAAAAAAAATTTAAGTATTTTCTTAGAAATCTTCATAAATTTAAAATATGATGAATGCTTAAAAATATTAGGCATACAAATTAATGGTACTTTTTTCATGAAATTCCAGGTTTATTCATAAAAAATCAAATAGAAAACTTCAAAATAATTTCTATTATTTTTTATAAATTTACTCTATCTTCATGCTTTAACAGCTGCTCGAGTTCTTCAAACTTTTTTGTTCTCGATCCAAAAGATTAAAATTTCCACTTCGAAATCTCTGATACAATTTTTTGCATGTTTTATGGATTACAACGTCTTCACCCAGAACAAATCATTTTCGTTGTTTCAACAGCATTCTTTTTTAATTGAAATGTCTCAAATGCTACTTTTCGAACGCTATCGTATTTACTGCTGTTTCGAGGTTATGATTGCGTTTAGAGGGCGCGCTATCAGCGTTATTGTAGGGAGCGTCCCGTTTGCCCACGTTGCGACCACAGCCACTCACAGCAGCCGGTGCCTAGAGGCTTTCCACTGTTTAAGCGCTGTGGCTGGGTCAATTGCAAACGGGCACCACTCGTATCATTCTATCTTTATCGTTCATTAAACGTAAAATAAGGATAAAATGATGCGATAGCGCTGATAGCTCCCGAACGTAGCCTACGTCGTCTGCTTCGCTTGCTTCGCCGTCTGCTTCAAATATGGTGACTACGATCCATTTGATGCTATGAAGCAAATACTTCGAAGCATTCTTTGATTGGTCAATTTGTAAAATTTTCTAATTAGTTTATAAAATGTTTCGAAATATTTGTAGCGTTAAGTGAACCACACTCGGTGTTTTAAAAACATATTGTTAGAGTGGACCACACTTGCAAATCACAATGGAAAAATACTTAATTTTAAAATGAAGTTATAGGCGAGTATATAAGGCGAATATAAAAACATCGAATTAATTTATACATCTAACATTATGAGATATTATAGAGTCGTAAGTCGCAAGAAATTGACCTGTCACAGTCGAATATGAGAAAAATAATCGATTATGATAAGTCAATTTCTTATAATTCTATTGTAGAATCAACCTTAAGCTTTGTATCCACGATGCTAGAAATTGATCCAGGATCTCGGACGGAGAGAGAATAGACCAATCGCATTAGTTAATTGGTCGAATTGTTTAAAGCCCGTGTCAGACTAAATATTGAGATTGAGATTGGATTGGAATTTAACCAATCAGAAGAAAGAAGACCAATCTCAAGTTTAGTGAACTTTGCTTTGATTGATCAAAATCTAATCCAATCTCAATCTGTAGTTTGATACAGGCTTAAGAACATAGACCAATCAGATTCACGAATTTTACAACAGTTGCACCGCTACTTTCTCTGCTGAACGCCATTGGCTGCGTTCAGCAGAAAAAGCAGTTTAGTAAGCGCTTTACGCTGATTGGATTATATTTTTAGATCTAGAAGAATAGTCCTATCTTAATTTAGATCTAATGCGTGGTCTACAATGAGCAGTAGCAGTATGGATGAGGCTGTAAGAGTAAGAAATTGACCAATCACAATCAACTAATCTTCTTACATTCGACTGTGATTGGTCAATTTCTTACTTTTACAGCCTCATCCATACTGCTACTGCTCATTGTAGACCACGCATAAAAGTATAATCCAATCAGCACAAAACGCTTACTAAAGCTCGTATCAGACTAGAGATTGAGATTGAGATTGGATTAGAATTTAACCAATCAGAAGGAAGAAAACCAATCTCAAGTTTAGTGAACTTTGCTTTGATTGGTCAAAATCCACTCTCAATCTTAATCTCTAGTCTGATACGGGCTTAAGCTGTTTTTTTCTGCTGAACGCGGCCATTGTAGACCCAGCATTTGTGCATACGCTCACTGAAATATAATAATACTGGAACGAGCGCGGGCGCTAGTGTCNGATCACACTTATTCATAGGGTCGCGCTCGTTCCAGTATTATTATATTTCAGTGCATACGCTTCATGCGATCATAGGTTTGTTCTTTTTAGCTGAACTGGCTGCACTAGTTCAGTGTTCATCTTTCTTCTTCAAATGTAGAGGGAGAAAGATAAACTGTGAACTAGTGCAGCCAGTTCAGCTGAAAAAAACAGGCCTCATATAAAATCCATCTGGACAAGACTAGGGGCGCGTTTATTGGCACGTTCGTAACAGGGCTGTTCGCGCGCGAGAACGTACCGAGAGATATCAAGAGTATCGCTGTTCGCAGGATTCGCGCTCGGCGGGTTTCGAGTCGTCGTCACCGCCGGTTCGCTCGTCCGTCCGCGGGCATTTACCGGTCGCCGTCGAGTGTCATCGCTGGAGTGGGGATGGAGGGTGTCACGGGCACCACGCTGAACATACGCGTGTGCGTCCGCGGGAGATGCCGTCGTGTCGCCGTTCGACGGCCCTGAGCATCGGAGCGAGCGGCACTCGCATTTGTTCTCGTACTCGCGCCCGCACCTGTCCCACCATCGTCGCCGCTCGTACTTGTCCGAATTGATTCTGCGGCGACGTCGCGGCGATCTCGTGACCGTGGACCAGTACCGCCCATTGGACTCGGGCTTAACCTCGCGCGACGGCGGGCACTCGGGGCGAGCCGCGGCACGGTCGCTATGACCGTGGCGAAAAGGTGGCATCACTGGGGACGTGTTGGAAGCACGGACGGTGCAGTGTTCACTGATATGACGCCATTTTACTAACCTTTTCGTCGCGTACGACTGCCAGTCGCTCGGAGCCGCTGAAACGCTTCGCACTACGTGCCCCCGCACGCCACGCGGCCGATCATCGTACGGACCACGCCGGACTCGACGCCGGACCGATTCGCGGTCTGCGAAAGTAAGTTTCACGCGAACCCGCCTCGGTCCCTCGCGACCACGATCGTGGGAACTTGCGCGCGCCCTGCTCTCTCGTTCTTCCCCGCGAGTCATCCTCGCGCGCGGCGCGAGTCTCCGTCATTTTTGTTCACGCGCCGCCCGGTCGGAGATTATTGCGGAGCGGGCTCGAACGGAACTGGGGAGAGAAATCGACCGCCACGCGATCCGTCAATCTCCGTTCCGGGATCGGCGTGCCTTCCGCGGACGCCGCTTCTCCGCCGTTTGTTCGGAAAGTGGCCGCGAGCCCGTGCGACCCGCGAGCCCGAGATCGCGGCGTGATCCTCGTGTTTTGCCGGGCGTGACATGTGACTGTGAATCCGAGTTCGTGTTTTCTTTTTTTTTTTTCTCTCCTTTACGATAGCAGGAGTACGAAATTCTCTGAGAGTAGAATCGTGACGAGTGATCGTCGTCTACGCGACGAGTCGTCTATGTGCGCAGTGCGACGCAATATGATAATTGTGTTTCGATTGTCGCTGAAAAATCACTAGCGAAATGATGTGCTAATGATGTGTTTCTGTTGCATTAAAACATCGCCTGTGTTCAAGGCTTTGATGTAATTTCGAGTTTAACTTACGTCGCTGAGATTAACGATACTTTTTTCAATAATAAATAGACGTACTCGTTGCGCGTTTAATATTAATCGTAATTATAATCACTTTTTAATGAATGTGCTATTCGAATAATTTATATGTAAATGTAAATTATTATATCGTATATATATATGTATATATAATTTATATGTAAATATAAATTATTTCTATTACATATGTATTTTATATTTAAATATATGTTACATGTATACATAAAGGAAATATATAATTGTATGTTTTAGGTAGATTAGTGTAACAGTTTGCACTATTATGGAAGATGAGGATGGAGAAAGTAAAGTTATAGATATGTGGAACATCTTGGAGGAGCAACGACTCAAAGATTCCACATTGGACAATGCATTGAAACATTCCATTGATGATGTATACACTGATGTGATCGAGGAGGAGAAACAGTTGATACGTTACAACTCGATCATAGCGAACGATTCGCCAGGTAAAAATACCATCGCGAGGTCAAAATTTATATTCAAGGGTTTCAAGAAACGCATCTTGGCCGAGGCTCGAGAAGTTCCTACCGCTGCGCCAAAGAGTAGCACGCCAGAACAGCGACAATCAACGTATCCCAATGCAAGAACTGGTAAAGACAAGGGAGTGCAGAGGAAGCGGAAGCGTAAGATAACGGAATACGCTCAATATCTGGGTCTTCGACCATCTACGAGGTACAAGTGTTCCAAGTGTCACGTGTGGTCTAGTTGCGGTCCCAACTTGAAACAGAACTCGTGTGCTTGTAATCCTAGCATGACACCAATGCCCAGTACCTCAGAATCGAGTACCTCGCTGCCATACGCGAGTAACTTCAAGATCACAAGGAAGGTTTATTTGTGCTCGGCTTGTGGCACGTATTTCGAAAATTGGAACTTGTTCTTGCACATGAGGGACATACATAAGCGTCACATATGTCTCTACTGCCTGGGTATGTTCGGCCAGGCGGAGAGACTGTCGTACCACCTGATGAAGAAGCACAGTGTTCCAGAGATGGCGTTCTCCTCGGTGGAAGATTTCTACAACGCCTTCAAGGGTTCGTGCTATCTGATCTGTTGCAGCTGCGAGAAGGTGTTTTCAGAGACCGATGATTTCTTCAACCATTTTTGTTCTCCGGTATTAGAGCAGGATCCGACTGTTATCGTCGCGTCAATGTGCACTATATGCAGACAAACCGGCACACACGCGAGTACCTGTAATTTTACGCTGTCCTTGGATACAGATAAGGAATTGTGTAGCACATCGACGCCATTGACAGTTGCCGATGCGACATATGCAGACAGTGCATCGCCGGCGACTGTTTCCCCGTCGGAGATAGCTACAAATCTCGGTAAAGGACTACCAAGAAAAGCGATAAAGTACAACAGGAGAAAACGCGAAAAAGATGGTATACAAAATTCTCGCCAACAAAAATCGGACACACTGGCGAGAAAGCTCGGCGCGAAAGTCCAGTGTAATGAGAATCAATTTGATTGCGATCTCGATGTCCAAAGAGAAACTGCAAACAATTTACCCCGGGATACAGTCACCGAGACGATAATGGAAGTGTCCAGGTACACGGGTGGCAATTTGTCTGACGAGAATGACGAGAACGATGAGCAAGCGATGAATAAAGACGTGTATAACAATCGTGACAAAGGGTCGGGAGGAAAATCTCCGATTCAGAATTGTCAACTCGATTTCAATGAACCTTACGATAGTGTAACTGAAACCATCATGGAGGTATCACGCTATACGGGTGAAGAAGATAAGAATAAAAAAGAAGATGCAACTCCAAATATATGTGCGTCACACGCGGTTGAAAAAATGAATACTGAAGATGAGGAAACGTGCGACAAAAGCGATATTGATCCGTCACGCTCGGCCAGTTCGAGAGCACCTAGTCCAGTACATTGGGATGCCGAGGAGATCGCGACAGCAGATACAAAAGCGAATACTACGTGCGAGACCGAAACCAAATACGACAGTCCACAGGATGCGCGAAGCTGCAGTCCCGTCAGTCGATCATTGTTTAGTCCGCAACACGAATCGCACATATCGGATTCGCAATCCAAGGAGAAAGAAAATATCGAGGATGTCGACAAGAACGTGAAAAAATCTGTCACGACGAATGACACTGAATCTCAAGCCTCGGTCTCGTTTAACACCGTTGCTTCTTCCGATAGGAGTTTGGTCATCAAGATTTGCAACAGAAACTCGCAATTTAGCGTCGCGACAACCACCGTCACGAATAGGAAATCTGAGGAGAACAATAACGCCGAAGGATCGACATCAAAGGAGAGAATGGCAAATGGTTCGGAAATGGAGAGAGACATTATTGGCGATGATCAAGCGAATGAGCTAGACGATAGTGATTCCGATAGCGATAAATTGGCGGTAGTAGACAGCAATCCGGAAGAAGACGAGGAAGTAGAGGATGGCGAGGAAGGCGAAGAAGCTGACGAGACTGAAAACAGGCACGACAACGCGGAAAATGAAAGCCAAAGGAACCAGGAGAAAAATGACGAAATTAAAATTGGGACACATACTGACGAATTATTCTCTGTTACGGAAACAATGCCGATCGGCAACACCAGCGAAACATCGGACGGTAACGTAATCGAAGATGTTGCGAACGAACAAACGAAAAGTCATACGATAGATGGTATCGTGTTAGCCGGCGAGGATATCCCGTGTATTGACCTGAACGTCGAAGGCACTCTGGACAGTATGGAACTGGAGGAGCTGCTGAAACGTTGCATAGAGGCAGCCAGTCCTATCTGCGTGTACTGCAATCACGCGCGGTACATCGCCGTCAATGGCAGACAATTGGGCCTACATATGCTAGCGGAGCACAAATTTCAGCCGCAGCATCCCGCGATAATCATATACGCGGAGCAGTTTACTGCGCGAGTGAAGAGGTCCCTTGACGAGCTCGAGTCTCGTTACTTCAATCTAAACACATATAACAGTGCGGACGGCACGTACAATGTGCCGAATGTGTTGGTATACGAGTGTTTCCACTGCAGATTTCATTCGACAGTGCACAAGGAGTTATACTTGCACAACCGAAAGATGCATCAGAAGACCATATTGATTTGCATAATGTGCAAATCGACATTCTATAGTTACAGCGAATTGGTGTGCCACCTTTGTCCCGGTATTTACTCGCCGAATATTAACCTGCGATATCGATGTTGTCTCTGCTCAGTAGCGAGTCTCCCATCGGCATTTCGATTGATGGTTCACGTGCGCAAACGTCACCACGCTTGCGACGTTTGTCTGGAGTCTACAGGCAATCAGCAGCGTCTTTCGAATCACGTATGGAAGCACAAGCTACATCATTTGTGTTACAGGTGCGGCATTGCGTACCGTAACAAACCGGATATCACGAAACATTTGTTCTGGAAGCACGGCACAGAAAGCGTCCTGTGCCGAAAATGTCTACAGAAGAAATGGCCACACATATATCATTTCTGTATACCGCCCACAGCGTTTGTCTGCGAGGAATGCGGTTTGAGCTTTGGACGCGCTGTAGCGCTCAAAGTGCACAAGAGGCTGCATTCCGGCGACTTACCATATGGCTGTGACGAGTGTGGACAACGTTTTATATCGCGAAAGCTCTTAGCCAAGCATCAAGCGATTCACAGGGAACCCGAACCAGAGGACGTTTATGTGAACGTGACGGATGTGATTAACGCTCCACTGATGGACAAGGACGAAAAATCAGACAAGGATATACCCGTGACGACAATCGATGGAGATTCGACGACAGGAGTCGAGAATGTGTCAAAGAATGTCAAAGAGGCTGTGAAAAGAGTAGTCGATGTTTATGATCTGCCGCCGCTCAATTTGTCATCTGAGAGCGACACAGATAGTGAGGAGGAGAAGGTCACTTCGATGGAAAAGGAGAAGGAGAATATCGACGAAGACGCGGCGAAGAAGAATGAAACTACTGAAACAACAACCGTCGATGACGATGACGTTGCTGTGTCGAACAATGATATAGTCGAGGTGGAACGGAACGAGGAAGAAAAAAAGCAGGAAGCGCGTATTATGGACGGTATTTGGGACAACTTTAAGACGTACGCTGCTAGTCTGGACGTAGAGGAATCCGCTAAGAATGTCGCGTTGAAAGAAAGCGTACCTGAGACCGATGCCGCATATTTGAGGAGTATCGTTTTTTCTGATCACGATTATTGCGTGGTATATTCGTCCGATAAAGAAAAAAATGAAGATGAAGTTACTTCGAAGGATAATGACGTAAAGGTGCACGAAATCAAATCTGAAAAAAGTCCGTCACCCGATCGCAATATAGGATGCGATAGCGACGCGAACAAACGAAAGACGAAAACTCCTAAGAAGAAGAAGCAAAGTGGCAGCACGTCATCCACGAGCGATTCCTCGAGCGATACCGATTCGAGCAGTTGCTCATGTGGTACCAACTGCAGCTGCAGCAGCAACTCTTCATCCGGCAGCTCCTCCAGTTCTAGTAGCAGCTCCGATTCCGATAGCTCCGCGTCCGAGAGTTCGCCCAGGAAGCAATCCAGCAGTCGTAAGGATCGGAATAAAAAGGAGAGAGAAGCCGCGCGAGAGAATAAATCACAGTCTGTCGAACCGGAGAATAAGCCAGAGAACAAGCCGGAAATCGTGATAGAGAACGGTCCCGTGGTTCCCGAGATGATAATGAGCGAGCCTTCTCCGACAAAGCCGCTCTTGCGAGAATCTGACTTGGAGACCGAGGAAACCGAGACGGACGAGGACTTCTACGACGAGTATCCGCAGTTGCTCGCTAACAAACAGAACTTAGTAGCGGAGAAGCGCAATCAATTGTTGCTATTGGCTACTGTAGCGCCGACATCGACGCCGACCTTGACGCCAATTTCGACACCGACTTCAACATTGATACCGATGGAACAACCATCAATGCCGCTGAACAATGGCATGGTCGCGGAAACGGCACTACCAGATCCGACTATTGCAATGACCATCGAGAATCAGCAATTGCAACAGCAACAGCTACAAAAGAAGAAAGCAAAGACGAAAAAACGACGAAAAGGCGAGAGGGACAGTAAGCGTAATGCGATTACAACAGCCACCGTGGAATCGATCAAACTGAACATTCCCAAGGCACTTTACCAGAAGAACCCGGGATTCGTTGCATCGTCGCTGGCATTGCATCCCAATAGTAGATCCTCAACGCCGAATCTGTTACCGGCTGCAACGTGCAATGACTTTTATAGCAGCAATACGGACATCGCGATGGAGATGCAGCAAGTGTCATCGGTTGTCGGCGTACCGAATCAGAACGTCGGTGGCAACGGCAGCACGGAGACGGAAAACAAGAGAGTCTCGAAGAGGAAACGCGTGCCGAAACGCTTTTACGGTGACTCGAGCGACGACGAGCCGCAGGAGAAGCAATCGTTCGGTCGATGGAGGAAAATCGAGACAACTACTTCTACAGCCACCATTACCACCCCGGCTTTCGCGCCGTTGCCGTCGACGACGATGATGACGCCATCAACTCCGAAACTGATGTCGAGATTGCCCTTTGGAGGCAAGACGTATGGTAACAAGCTCGCTCAGATGGAGCAAACAATGAACCAACAGCAAGTGGCTCCACCCGAGGCATCGCCAATCGCCGCGCCGACGTCCGCCACCGAATCCGAAGATCCCGCGGACAGTAGCAGCGACAGCAGCGAATCTGAGACGGAGAATACTGTAAATCAGCCGAAGATCAACCCGACGGTATCACCTGTTAGTACGTCGACCACGGAACGACCCGGCAAGATCTACTGTTATTGTCGATGTCCGTATGACGAAGTATCGGAGATGATAGCTTGCGACGGTGAAGATTGCCGCATCGAGTGGTTCCATTTTGAATGCGTCGGTATAATGGTGCCGCCAAAGGGCAAGTGGTATTGCCCGGACTGTAGGAAGAAGCACGGTATCGTGCAGAACGACGAGTACTGCGATTGATAGTTTCCGCGCGGGACGACAACAGCAACGGCATGTTATTACCAAATTCGAACGATCGGATCGTTGCTTTTTAGGCGTAATGCTAGAATTTTCCTTCTTTCTTTTTCACGAGCGTACGAAAAGAAAAAAAAATTGCTACACTGTTCCACGTTGATATTTTTCTTAAGCCGATACAGAGTGTACATAACTATGTAAATACGTCTTAGAATTATAAGAATGAAATGAGGTTTTTTGTGTATATTTCTTTGTACTTCTTTTAACGACGGCGTTATGTATAGATAACGTTAATAGGTAGATGAATAAATAGGTAATAAGTAGGTAGTATAATATCACCAGCAAGGTATTACTATCGACATGATTGTTTACATCTAAATTAGCTTATGACAGTATTAAATTGACGATTTATTATTATATAGATGTTTCATAAATAATACATACTTACAACAACAATATATATTGTTTCAAAACTGCATTTTTTCAGCAGATTTGCGTAAATAATTGAATGCGAATAAAAATATAGTTTTAAATAAAAGTACAATGTAATAAATATTGTCGCATGTCTACGAAATATTAGATAACAATAAAATTAATACGATGATATAAGCTAACAAAGATTGACAGTCTCGCAAATTTCCGTAAATCAATGTTTAATAGTACCTTGTTGGTGATATTAAATAACAATGCGAAATCATACGCGAGCCTAGCAATGTGGCAGGGTTGCGTCTCACAAATCTTAAGATCTTCGCCTGATACGCCTGATTACAAGCGTTGGCATTTCTGACGGTGTCTGTGCTTCGATCTTAGCTATCCTCGTTGCGATCGGCGCTCGAACTCTGGATATCTCTCGGTTGGTCGGGCAAGACCACGTTGCTAAATATATAATTTAATTTTCCTAAACCGCAGGTACGGAAATGACGATTGTCTTTTTTTTTTATTAACAACGGACTGTTCTAAATTTTTAAATCGTTATATGCACTAAGCGTCATTGATTGGTCTTTTTAATGACGACGGTGTACGAATATCGTTGTGTAGCGCTTCCTCAAAGCAATGTATCTCCCGGGATGCGAATCTTTCCTTCTAGTCTATCGTATAGGATATTGTCTTGGAATAAAATCTTATTCTTTCAGCAGTCAAAACATCCTTCCGCCGACAGTTCTACGCCATGCAGAAAAAGCCGGTCTATGGTAATTGTGGTTGTATTAATTTTATCATAACACATCAGATATTACAAATATCGGCGAACAGGCAGATAGATGTTTTTGGCCATGAACTGTCGATTGATAAATTAACGACACGCAATATATATATATATATATATATATATCGCAAGTACTATAATAGTAGTAACGCTAATGGAATGTTCATTAAAAATTTTGCTGAACAGTATTACAGCAACAAGTATAAGAAAACGAATCTAAATCATGCATTTTTACATTATTTCCTCAAGTTTCGTGTGCCGTAAAATATATATATGTATATTTTTTTTTAATGCAAATCAAAGGAGCGAATGATGAACAAATGATGACAACATCCTGTCAACGTTCTCTTTTAGTGCTTCTTTTAATTTAAATTTTAAAAGAACGAAATAGCCGAGCGATTTTTGTTTTTGGTTTATCGATCGCTTGTGTTTTAACGGACCTTGTCACAACAGTACATAGCTGTAAAAATCTCTTAGAGTACTGCAAGTAACCGTCGTGCTGATCTTCTCAATTGTCAGCCATAGTTTCCTTTAGCAATTCGATACCCATGATGTCCATGGCAAAATCTTTGTAAGATATCTTCTGTATCATAACGTAATAATACATTACTCTCGGGAAGCCTAACGATGAGTCTATCTTATTTATCGCCTATTTGCGTAATGTTTCTAACGTAAAGGAGATAGTTACCTCTGGGAGAAAATTAAAATTGAAGGATATAGATCTTTGCGAGAGACTTGGTTGAGTCTCGATTATTTCCTCATTAGGAGACACGAGTGTCTCGAGATGTGTGTACGCTTCTTCCAAAGTCAACGGTTCACCTGCGACAAACAGCAATATAAATAAATAAGAAGAGTTATCGAATCACAAGTAAGAAATTTATTTCGAAAGTAGTGCAAGTCCAGTTTTAATTTCACCTTACATTATTTATTCAAATTTTGATGAAGCCTTTATGTTTTCTTGTTTATTCAAAAGCATAATTTGCTGCATTTACTAATATAATTTGAATTAAAATACGATTATAATCTAAATAGAAACAGGGCAAAAAAACTAAATAGAGATAAGCCTCGGACTAAATTTGACAGATTATTAGTTATGGCGAAATCAATTAATGGTATGCAATAATGGTAAATCAATCAATGGTTAACTCACCGATAGGCTTGTCGTCTTTCATTAAAGTTTTCAATATTGTTTCTCCAAGTAAAATATCTATAAACTGCTCTCGCGTTAAAGTAGGATTTTCCATACTGGCGAAATTCTCTTCGACAAATGTACGAAAAGCGTCCTTTATGTGGCGCATGCAAAGTCCGAATGCGGGTCGATGATTCACATATAGACGCACTAATTCTTCAAAAGTGATCTCTTCGACAAGTTTACCAGTTTCAACATAACGTTTGTAGCGTATTTCTGCCATGATATTCTCTATCTTAAAAATAGATTTGTCTTAGCGAATCTTAACGCGACGCGAGATTCGCAATGTCTTAAAACAAATGGAAAATCTTTCGTTATAATTTTAACGTAATCAACATAAAAACAGAAACTAGAAACTTATTGTTTACTTGAATATAAACGGATTTTATTCTCGAAAATTTTTAACTTGGCAGAAGAAAGATATCTGAGGTAAATAAAAAAAATATCCGAGTTTATCTAAGAATTCGTCACTTAACATTAAAATCCTAACTTTTGAAACATTATATGTGTATAATAATATTTTATGATACTATGAAAAAATATACTTCTTTATTAGTCGGATAATATCCAATAGCTTGCATAAAATTTGGAATCTGCTCGACAACCACAGTGTCGGAAATAATTCTAGCAGCGGTCGTAAATTCGCCCTGATGTAATATTTGTGCATAATAGAACTGATTCCTCATCTCGTTTGCCAGCCATCCTTTTTTTCCACCTTTGATGAGGCAATAAAACGGCGAAAGTCCTTCTCCGCCTAATCGCGCCATTATGTCAATGGATCTGGAAAAATTGTTTCTTTAATGGTAGGACTCGTTATATGTCATTATAGTCATATTAAATGTCAGAATCGAGAAATTTAGCTTTATAGTACAGGACTAAATGAGTTTTTCGTTCGTATCAATGATGTATCAATGAAGTTCGTATCAATGATGATTAATAGAACGAGTTCTTGCATAATAATCAGTAACTTTTTTTCAGTTTGTAAAGTAACAAATAATTGTAAAATTTAATTAATCATTGTAAAGCCTATTTCCGCTAGAAAATTTAAATTCATATTGATAGGATAGAATTTAAAGGAATCGTCAAAGAATTATAGTTTTCAGATATAGGAGAGATTTGTGATTTTAGCAATACACATATATTGGAAAAAAAATTTCTCAATTTTGACATCAAAATTCAACATGGTCGCGATGAAAAAGCAGCCAACTTGAGTTTGATTTTCCACATTAACACACACGGATCGTTGTAACCCGCGGTAAAGAGTATTTCTTTATTGTTGCTGACAGAGATACTTATTATCTGTAAATAGAAATAGACTATGATACTCGTGTATACCAGTTGTTAAAATTAAATGTGTGTATAGAGTGTCTAACTTTTTGCGGATGGCCTATCATGCCAACGATCTTGTATGGATTACCATCAAGAGGCATTAACTGAAGACCGATTTCTCTATCGGTCGCGAATACCATGTAGCCATTGTCAACAAGTTTGTCCGTTAAGATCTGTCGACATTATGGCGATTTTTAATGCAATATAATAATTGATTAATTAAGCGAGGAAATTTCTCTGATAAATGAGTCAAGAAGAACAGCAAATTTAAATTAAATATAAAAAACTGAAAATATGTTCTTTGTTCTTTGATTAATTTATATTGTGTTATAAAATACTTAACAAATATTTCTGAAGAAAAATCTCGCAGTTTAATTGTCTGTTTATATCAATACTGTGATTAATGTGCTTAATTTTTTGTATTTTATATTTATATTTTAAATTTTGATCATAGTACTTATCTTTTCAATGTTTCTATTATAATTTACATTTTCTATTTATAATATAAATTTTGATATATATATCTTATAAATCCCATTACATTACTTGAAAATGTTCTACTGGTTCTTTGAAGATCGGTCCTAAGTAAGTACCGCGAATTTCCTTGGTAGCATCACTGAAAATCTTGTACTTGTACTGAAATTGTAAATTAGAATTATTGATTATGTTTTGCTGACACGATCCGAATTGCAAGACTTACTTCAGAATTTGAGATCATGAAGAATCTTTCAGTGTCAGACTTGGGATACCATACTAGGCAAAGGGGAATGGCGCTCTGCTCGATTCGATCAATACGCAAGATTTGAAGTCCTGGCACTGGATATGGTCCGCTGTAATGCAATTATACAATATAGCTTGCAAATTATAATTATTATCAACTTCAAATGCTTGGAAAATTAATTATAGAGTTTAAATCGCTACGTTAATTCCGATTTGACACAAGATTGTTACAGTCTATTAGTCTTTTATAGTACAATTTTGAAAATATAAAAATCTCTGATATTTAAATCCTAAAACAGTCAAATTTTATAAAAATTGTGTATTTTATGTTTACTTTATCACGATTCTGAAATAAATTCTTGCTTCATCATCTTATAAACTATTCAATATAATGACACAATGTCTCTATTATTCTATATGCTTATATAATTCCATTACATTAATCTTATTCACAATATAATTTTTACGTCGTTTGTATATGCATATAAATATTTCATTCGAATAAATTAAACTTGCATCTTTGATGCAATTTCCACGAATAATGCAATAGGAAATGTAATTCACGATACAACCTGTGCGTGAGATCATATTCGATGAGCTCTTGATCCTCTCCCAAAGAGAAAAACCGCGGTACATTGGAATCGGATGCGGCCGAGCCAAAAAGGATATCTCTGATAGGTAAATAGTGCGAATGATATTTTCCAATCAAGTTCCACACATTGCGCTCCTTTGAATTAACGATATCGTTTCTCTTGAATACTACCACAGTCAACGCGTTATCCTACAAGTAAAATGTTGATTGTAAAAGTCAATTATTTTTTTAATTATTTATTTAATTAATAATTAATTAAATCCGTTGCATAATGTGCAACATCATTTACAATGGAATGCGGGAATAGACGATAGAATTTTCTTACTGCATAAGCCATGTATTCGGCACACCGCGAGAAAGCGATTTTGTTAACAGTCGTTGAAGAATGCTTGTACGGTATCTCATCTACAGGATCTAAGGTAATGTGGTGTAAAATCCAAATCGCCCCGTTCTCTAAACCACACGCCAGCATATCGCCTAAAAGAAGATAAGCATTCTTTTCTTTCTTTCTCTCTACAATCATCAAAGAGATAATGGATATTCATCAGTATATACATCTCGGTGAAAACTTTAGAGCTGTGACGGCCTTCAAGGACTCGTGACTTTGCGGACAGGTAACATAAATGATGTTTTCATCAATCATCTGTTTTTCGAGAATCGGCTTATAGTCCGGAAGACGTGGTGTACTCCTGGATATCATCAGAGTGCACTTCTCATGATTGTATAAATGCACGATTCCCTGCGCGTCACCCACAACCAAATAATTGCTGCCGTTGAAAAATTATTGGTTATTATATATTTATTTCAACAAAAAAATCTTGCTGCAAGCCTATTTGGAATTCTTTCACCTTTCTGGATGACTATCCATACTAGTCACGATTGCAACCGGATGACGAGACACAAGATGACACTTCTGCTTTCGAATTTCTATTAGTACTATTACGCCCGTAGAAGAACCTAAAGGGAAAGGTAGAGAAGATAAAAGAGGAATATGATAATATCTAATAACATATGTAATATATATTAGCGCTTTAATGTTATATTAATTCACGTAATACCAGTGCTTATTACAAGAAGCACCTGCAAGAAATTTTGTATTCTTACATGCAAGAAAATTTCGAACATTAAATGGAGAACATTGTAGAGTAGCATCCGTTGGTAAAGAATTTGATGTTGTTTCGTTAGTTATGATGGGTTTATTACTCTTGTAGTTTTGTGAAATATATTCTGCATTTACAGTGAGTTTTGAGACTGTCTTCGTGTTATTATCTTGATGATCGTCTGATTTATGAAAATATATAACAGTTTACCATGATCTATATTTTACTTTTTCTTTTTGTTATGTATATCGATATGCATAACAAAATCTTTGCTTTCTTTTTCATATGATAAAAAGGAACAACTTTGAAATAACTGAAGAGTCAAGACATAAGAGAGATATCAAATGAACAAATCCTGATGAAAATTTTTCTTAGAAAAAAATTTTTTTTAGAAAATTTTTTATATAATTTTTCAGAATTTCTATATAAATTTCTGAATTTTTCAGAATTTTTGTATAATTTTCTAACTTTTTGAAAAATTTTTTATACGAACACTTTTCAGAAATGCCAATAAAGTTTATGTTTAGAATTCTTTATATACATGAAAATTCTGAAATATTCTAAGATTTTTCTATAATTTCTGAAAAAACCATAAAATCTTCATAAATTTAAAATAAAAGAAAGTCTTAAAAGTATGAGATATTATGAGAATTCTTTTTACCATTCTTTCAAAACAAGGCTTACTTTCAGATACATCAATAGCAAATACCGGAGCTAGCAAATTGGATTGAAGATCGAAGCTTAGCCATCGAATGGAATCAAGATCGCAACTTTCACACCAATACAAAAGTCTTAATTGATAATCATAGAACGTAACACGACCATTCGAATTTCCCGTAACAAGCATACTACAAAATTAAATCACTTCACATTAAGTACAACTATCGTTACTAGAGATTTTAAATTCTAGATTTATCACCCTTCATTATCAATGATAACAGTAATACTGCTTTTCTGTAAACTAAGAGTCTTTCTGTGTTTCTTTCTTTTACAGTTAGTACCATCAATAGCGTGCTTGTTTATGTAAGAGACATTTTCCCATACCAAAATGCAGCCTGAAATAGCAATAGCAATTTAAGACAAATATTATTTACAATAATAGTTAATTAGGCTATTAAACTATTAATGAAGAGACAATACCATTTGTACTCGCTGTAAATACTTGTTGCATTTTCGGAACGTAACATGATGCATTAAAGATACCAATATGTTGAAATTTTGTCATAACTTTGGGGCACTCGTAGCTCAAAGTGTGACCATTCTTATTCATTAATTCAGAAGAAACACATATATAAGAAACATAATATATAAGAAATGTGTCGTAACTGAAGCTATTATATCTTCAGAATTAAATTAAATTACATTGGATGGAAGCATTTTTATAAAGCATTTTTTCCCAATTTTAATAAAGAAAAAAGATTTTGTGATATTTGCAATTAGTGCAAAATCTAGCTATATTATATTTGTCTATCCTTTAAAGAACAAAACTTGAAATTTTATGTAAAGCTAAAAGAAGTAATTTTGCACAAAATTATATCTTAATTATATCTTAAAATCCCATTTTTACATTACTTATTTACATTATTATCTACATTATTATCTTGTTTAATGATTCCAATTAAGATATATATAATTACTCAAATAATGTATTTTTCACCAACCCAAGTTAGGAATAAAACGTGATAATCAGTCGTCAATGCAAATTGTTCCGGACATTCGTCGTTGAAAGTTATTCCCTTGACACGTTCAGATGTAATGTCGATTAACGAAATCGATGCTGAAAATATTTTAAATAGATCAGCATAACTCTGGATTACTCAACAATCATGGATATTCTGAAAAATTTTAGTAATCGTATTTTCTTATAAATATAAATATAAATAATAATCATATACAATAATATAAAAAGAATCAAACTATAATTTCTGATAATAATTTTGATAATAATAATAAAGGTATATATTGTTTGTGTATGTGTTTTACTTAACATTGCATAATATAATAAATTTAATTAAATTATAATTTAATATTGTAAATATAATTATATTTTTTAAAACAAGAAAGTAATTAATAAATGTTAGGCAACAAACCATCTGGTTTGTCCCTTCCATAAGTCCATAGCCAGAAATGCACATTCTGACATTTTCCATCACTAACAGTAACTATTTGTTTGGCATCAGGACTGATACCAGCAGCTATGATATCTTCACTATCGTGTGGATTAAATAATGTGCAAACGGGAACCCTAAGAATGTTAACATAATTCCGCTAACTTTTTGACATATGAAATGTCACAAAGTAATATTACATAACTTCGCAAAATTTCTGATAAAAAGAATCGTTACCCCTTTTCTGTGTCCCAAATTACTATTACACTATCCTCCCCTGAATCTGCTGTTAACAACCACTTGCCGTCACGCGAAGTCGACAGCGTTCTAACAGCGTTTCGCTAAAAACAATAAAGTCTTTTTTCAATATTATCTGCTAGTAATCAGTATTGTTTCAGCAAACGTGTACCGACATGACCTAGAAGTGGTAACATTTTCCTCAAACTATAATCATAAATCATGGTCACGTGCGAACAAGCATATGTCAATAGCGCACGATTTTCAGTAGTCAGATTTATAACCGGTGCTTCCGGATTTATCCCGAAGGACCATTGTAGTTTCTGAAGAAAAACAATTTTTGTTAAATTAAGAAAATGTCAGATCCGCCAATGTGAGATGCATTATTTTTCATGTCTTTTTTACTCACGAACGGACAAAGATCGTGCTCTGCGAATCCTTGCTCGAGACATTTTTTCTTCACGTTTGTTTTAATGCTTTCCGAATCTTCGGTAGTTTCGCCTCGAGATCGATCAATCGACAGAGAAGCGGCGGTATACATCGCCATTTTATAACAAATGCGACTGAAACAGTCAATTCATGGGATAAAGGATTGGAATTGATAAAATAAAATTCGCATTTGCATTTGGTTTCCTTTAAAATCAATAAGACAACTTCGTTGATATTAGAGATAACAGAAATTGTGCGTTTCATAAACTTATAGCATTTATTTAATATTTTCAATATAATAATTATAATAGTATAAATTTATAACGCAATTATTTATAAAAATATAGTTTCTATATTGCTAGAAATGCAGTATCAATCTTATGAATATTTTGTTATGATGAAGTCAGGACAATCATAAATCATTAAAAATGATTTACAAAAGCATTAAAAAATTAACTACATTTATTTGCTATTGCTATATTTTAAGACATTGAGACAAATAATTCGGTTTAAATAGGAAATTTACTTTGGATGTTGGAAATCTATTTTTGTTCATAAAAGGAATGGTTTTAGAAGATACAGCAATCACGTCAATCATGATTTTAATATTTTATTAATAATTGATTCATTATCGCTATCAAAAAAGCATCACGATAATTTTTTACATCGATAACGCTAGGCGCGTGTTGTTCCTTGGAAAAATAATATATATAAAAAAAGTTTTATTAGTGAAACCTAACGAATTATAATGGATGTTCTTTTTCTGGATTCTATTTCTTCGCTGTTCATTTTTTACGTAATACTGTGATGTTCTAACGTTTTCGTATGTAATGGCGGAAAAATTGTCCCAGAGAATATTCGACTGATCTCTGCCATAAGAGTACGGGCCACGTTATCTCAACGGATAATCGGTATAAATCTGTGAATGTAATCGTGAGAAGACACGCGCTATCGCGCTACGCGCGCATCGATTTAACTGCAGCAGCTTTGCGGCTTAGGATCCAAGCCCGAACGTTTGGTAATGAATATGCGCGTAAACTCCTCTGCTACAGTTGGATGAATGCCGACAGTAGACTTCAGTTTCGGGATTGTTAAGCCACATCTGCAAACATACACGAAATGTGAATTATAAAGGTCTAAAATCAAATTTTTAAAGAAATTATTGGCAAATCGTTATGAATCGAGCGCTTACTTAATAGCAGCTGCGAATCCTTGAATCACTTCGCCTGCGTTGGGTCCAACAAAGTGCATTCCGAGCACTTTTTCATCGCAGTATCTAAGCGCGACCACTTTCACGTAACAACGATCGACGTTCTTTTGGGGTACAAAGAATTCCGTTGGTTTGTAATATGCATGAAAAATCTCTATTTCGCTTTCCCCGTGGAGCGCGATTGCCGCTTCTTCGCTCAATCCAACGCATCCGTATTCCAAAGGAGTGAACACTGTGGTTGCTACATTCGTGTAATCCATTTTCTCGCTTGAATTACCGTATAATCTTCTGGCTAGCAATTTACCCGCATGTATAGCGACAGGCGTTAATTCTGGTTTTTTCTGTAAACATATATAAACAAATATAATCATATTATATTTAAATGATCATGTTAGATATATTATGTTACATTAAAATTCTCTAATGTATTTGTATTTAGCACATTATAATTAAATATTATAAATTTAGAATAAAGTTAGAATGATAAAAATATTTTGAATTATCTAAATTGTGTTCAACACATTTTTGGTACAAAATGAAAAACTTACATGGAGTACATCACCAACTGCATAAATGTTTGGAACGTTCGTTTGTTCGTTAACTGCGTCGATCTTGCCAGTTTCTGGAATAAGCTTCACTCCAGCGTTTTCCGGTTTCAGTTCTTGAGTGAGCGATCGTCGACCGATAGCAAATAGAACAGTATCATATACATCTTGATGAATTTCGCCATTCTAAAAAATTTAGATTACACTTTAATGCAGATTCCCCTTCGTTTGTTAATATAAATTTTGTCGATAAATGCACACCTTATCGACCCAGTCGGCCAGAAGACGGCCATCCTCTTGTTTTGAAAGTTTTTTAAGCTTCGCCTCGTAAAGGAAATTCACACCGCGTTGCTGCATCTCTTCGGCAATGTGTTCTGCCATTTGCCGATCAAATCCACGCAACACAACCGATCGAACCATTATCGTTGTATCGTAACCCAAGCCATTAAGAAAACCAGCACATTCTAGACCAATATCTATATCTCATCACTAAGGAAAATTTTAATTTGTACAATTTTATGTTACAATAGATAATCTAAAAACAAATCATACAAAATGTCATTGAAAAAGGATACATCCAGCACCGACAACAAGAGTTTTCCCTGGAGCACGCTCCAAACTGAAGATATCGTCGCTACTTATACCATATTCTATAGCACCTGGAATATCGGGATATTTAGGTCTACCACCTACCGCAATTAGTATGTTTTCAGCCGTAAAAATTTTTTCCTCTCCCTTTTTGGTAATTCCAACTACCGTGTGTGCATCCTTGAAATGTCCAAGAGCATTGAAGAATTCAATTTTCCTATAGAGATATTCAGTAGATAAATGCTTTCTCAAGGTAAATATTTAGATAGATGAATATTTTCTCAAGATGAATACATGCAGAATAAAAGAATTAAATAGTAAACATGAATATAAGTTAAATATAAATATATATTAATAAATATAAATTAATATATTAGGTGTATGCAAAAGTTGTAGAAGTTTTTTTTAGTACATTTTTGCCTTAGATGTCTAATTATATATACAATAACATTTGGTCATCAAAATATTTGCTCTCATTTTCTATTATTTTCTGCCATGTCTCAAGTAAATTTCCTTTGCGAAAAAAAAAACAATAGTTTAGAGACAATAAAATTGTCGATCCATTTTTGTATCTTAGCTACAAGAGCGCTATCCAACTAAAGAATATTGTATCTATCGGAATAAATGATAATTCAAAGGCGCCAGGTTGGATGAATACACCGCGCAAGAGAATTTTCCAGCTTAAGTTAAAAATGGTTTGCTACGAAAAATAATATGCGGTCGTGCAATAAAATGATCTTCCGACTTTCTCATCCAGTCTTTTCTGTTCAATTTTATCGACCAAATTATTCTTGATCAATTCCCAATTGCTCCGCAAGTTCTTCTTGCGTTTATGATGAATTTTCATTCGGTAATCATCGGTCTCCAATGTTTCAGAATATGATCGGTCACTGATATTAAAATCACAGGCTTTAAATCATCGAAACTATGTTTGCAAATATTGTAGGACACAACACTTTCAATAAGAATAAAGCAAATTTATACAGCTTTGGCGACGTTTTTTCTTGTTAAAACTTGTATCATGCATATGATTGAATATATGCAGCTTTTATCACTCACTTATCTTACGAGTTTTTACAAGGTTTTATGTTGATCATAGCAAATAATGTCTCACAAACATTGCCAATTCTTCAAAAATGCAAAAAAGGAATTTATTTAAAGTTCAAATAATTATTTAAGATTCACTGAAGCTTAATTCCAGAGTGCTGAAAAAAGACTAAAACTTTTGCACACAACCAATAAACAGTGAAATTAGAAAACAACCAACTTTGTTCTAAGATCAACCCGAGTGACCCAATTTACAGACTTGACATGATTTTGTACAGCGGTTCTCAAGGCTTCCCAGTTGATTTTCACAGTCTTGGGATCTAATTGCCAACCGAATGTTGCCGCTTCCTAAAAATCAGACGATTCATCTTCAGACATGAGTCTTTAATATCATTTTAATAATATTAGGAAAGTTTGTGTACATGAATAGCTTCACCGAGCAATGCGGCTTGATGCATGAGTTTTTTTGGTATACATCCCACGTTGACGCAAGTACCACCCAAACCCCAAGTGGTGCCAAGAGGAGAGGGAGTCACGTAATCCAAAACTGCGACTTTTGCTCCCAGTCCCACAGCTTCCTTAGCTGCTGCCAGGCCACCAGATCCTCCACCGATGACCAAGAGATCATATTTGTAGTCCTGATCCGCTAAAACATGACTTTGTCTATATACCATATGTAAGAAAGACTTCTAAACGAAGTAAATTCTCAAAAAAAGTTAAGCATTACGCAGCATTATAAAAAAATTAAAAAAAAAAAACCCGCGGACAGTACAAACGTCTAGAAAATATCGCGTAAAGACGTTTCAAGAATCAAAATCTGTTATCCTTGGACATAAATTAGAGTGAACCGTCGCGGGGATCCTCGGATCGTTCGAGTTCGCGCGCCAGCCGATGGCGCAATTTTTACATAACGAACCGCAATCGCAATTACTCCCAGTCGTCGACACTCACTGCACACGCAGGCCATCGCGCCCCTGCCGTAGACGGGACCGGCGTCGCATCCGGCGAACAGCGGCTGTCGCGCCAACCCGAGCAACTTGGCGTGCGCGCATCGAGATGACACGAGCCGCGCGAACACCGTCAGTGTCGCCATGATAATCGGCGACATGCAATTCACGATTGTCGGAGCGCGTGACGTCAGCCGTCAGTGACGCCGCGCACCGACGAGAGTGAAGGCTCCGAGGCGCGTGTCGTCGTTATCAGCGGCGTTACGCACACCCCGCGCGCTCCTCGTCCGCGGTTCACGACGACGACGACGACGACGCCGGCCTCGATATCCGAGCGCGATGAGGTCGATCCTCGTAACCGGCTGCAACCGCGGTCTGGGCCTGGGCCTGGTGAGGCATCTGATCGAGTCGCCGAGGCCGCCGGACAACGTCTTCGCCACTTGCCGTGACGCGAGCAGGGCGAAGGTAAGATCGCGGGTGCGGGACGTTCCCCGTTCGTCGCTCGATTATCATCGCGACTCTATTACGTAACCTACATGTGAGAGTACTTACCGATCGGTGCCATCGCGACTCTCTTTGCTCCTCGCGCGAAAGAACGAATTTTTTCCACGATTTAATTCGCGCGTAACGGAAACGTCAGTCTCCTTTCACCGCACCGAACTCGACTCGGGCGACGGTTAAGTCACACTGACATCGACGATTGTGACGAACGCCTCAGGCCTCAGGCCTTCTCGTAGTTCTTGTAACCTTAAGCCTCCGTCACCGCCATCTATTATACGGCCCTCGTCATCCCCGGTTTTCCCCTCTCGCGATTCTGCGATGAGTCAGCGAACGCGATCTTGTACTAGATACCGATATTCGTTGCGCAAGCCGATCGAAACATCCAGTTTTTTTCACGTCATCATGTGAAATCATATACAGCATGATTAAATGTCGTTGTCGAAATCGCGACGGACCTCGCCGTCCGCGTTCGAATCCGCGTTTGAAGGAAAGGGGGAAAAATGAGGAAAATCTTTGCAGGAGCTACGCGCGCTCGCCGACAAATCGCCGACCGTACATATCATCGAGATAGGTAAGCCTCTCGTTATTCTATTAATTGCTCGCTAAATTAACGCCGATTGGCGCAAGGGAATCGTCCGTGAAAAGAATTGTCTTGTTATTATTATCGTTATGAAACGTTTTTGTAAAAAAAAAAAAAGATATGAATGAGATGATTTGCAGATTATAGCTGATGAAATCTCTCGAAACTTCGATATTTCTTCAGTTCTGCGATTAAGAACGCTGGGGGGTTTTTTTTTTTAAATATCAAGGATGTACCATCATGTACAACAACATTATTGTGTAGTTTCGATATTGTTTTTGTCGAAATTCTAATCCCGTGCTTGTTAGAACGTTTAATGTTGAAAATTAACGTTTTCTGATTCTTATTCTGTAAGAATATTTAAGGAGTAAATAGTTTTAACATTCCGTTTTCGAAACACTATCATAAAGAATGATGATTGTAATAACACTCAATGTAATTGCAACATTGTGTAATTCTGAACTGAATTTTATTGAATTTTATAATTTCCATCATAAACTTCAATGATATAATTTTTATAATTATAATTTTCGTTCATCATAAACTCCAATGATTCGAATCAAATGAGGATTGATTGATTTTAAGCTGGATTTTAATTTAAAAAGATTCGTATTTGTAAGAATTTCCTGATTTTTACTGATTGTGAGATACTGTTTTCTACAAACAGCTGACTAAAACGACTCAAAAATATGGAAATTAATTTAAAAAGATGATGTACAACTGGTTATACTGGTTATACCGGTTATAGCGGTGATAAAATAACGTACGAACAATGACACGAACAAAATTTCAACAGGTTTTAACATGAAAACACGTTACAATGAATATTCGTACAGAAGCGTGTCTAAACATTCTCGGTTAAAGAAAACCGCTAATATCCTACCTGTATGTGATGTGGGAAGAATATTTTCCTGCTTTTGTTGATTCACCTTATTGTCGACATTGCTGTCTACCTCCACTTTGCTCTCCACTTCTTTGTTCTTTATTTCATTCTCGACATCGCCCTTCGTTTCGAGTTTATTTTTTGTTTTGTCCATTTTATTCTCCACTTTGTTCTCCACTTCATTCGCGATATCATCCTGCGCTTTGCTCCCCGCTTTATTCTGCACCTTGTCTGTCTTCTCCGCTTTGTGCTCTTCGGTTTCTCGATCGCTCGAATCAGAATCGACGACTTGCGATTTTTCGCAACAAATCAACCACGTTTTCACCTTATTCTCCTTGCGTCTTTTCATATCCGCGATCGTGCATCAGACAGATGCAAAACGAGGAAAATTGAAATCCGAACAATTAGAGAAACATCTACAGCGGAACACGTAGCAGGAAAAAAGGCGCAATTTTGCCGAGCTTCTACTGATCGATACGTGCTATCGATCTGATAACATCCAGCTCTATAAAGTTTTCTACTTGAGAAACGTTAAAGATCAATCCTTTCTTGAGCGCGATAAGGAGATTTCTATTTTCATTCTTTATCGATACGTGACGTGCGACTATTTGTTAAAATGCGATAATGAGAATCGTCGCATTATTTAGAAAGTTGAATTCATTGCGTGAGATACGGAAATATCTCTAGGTCACATCTCGCATGTGATATACTTCATCGATATAAAACTCGATAAAATAGCAACATGATTCCATTCTATTTTTTTAATAAAAAAGAGCAGTCGCGTAACACTTCGCCTGATTCCTCGATTTTTTTTAATTCCCTTACAGCATTACTTCATTTGTCACGGCTTTTTGCGCTTAGAATCGTGCCAAAGTGAACAATTCTTGCAACATGATTAGCATCTTAACAATCTGGAATTATTTAAAAATATTGCAGATATATACTTTACAGATTTGTTTTTGCTATTTGCTCCTTTGCCTATCATAAAATAAATATAAGTAGGCATTAAAATAAATATAAGTAGGCTTTTTTTACTTTTTTAAACATATAATATTTATTAGAATGAGTAAATATATTAATTTAAAGTGTCTATGACAAGGTGGCGAATTTTTCCGAAAGTATTCAAGATTATGAATTTTAATTAATTAATGTAACGTGACTTGCAATATATCTGTTTCATGATTTTACTGATAAATTTTGAATAAATTATAAATTATGAATTTTATTTAATCTTGTGATATAAAATCGAAACAGAATTTCTTTAATTTTATTACAATTATATATAAACAATTTAATGAAGATTATATAGAAAGTATTGTATCATGTTATTATGTCAGTAAACCTTCATCGACATATGCCATATGCTCTGACAAACGCTTGTGTATAATACAAGCAAGCCAGATTTATCAAAAATTTAACGCATAAAACAAAATTCGAGTCTATTTTTCGCTAAGTTATAGTTTTGCGAATTTTAGTGCGAAATAATTGTCATTTTACAGATTTAACGGATACGGATAGCTATAAGAGGATCGTAGACACGGTGAGCAAAAAGGTAAATGATGCTGGTCTCAATGTTCTCTTCAACAATGCTGGTATTTCCAGCAAATTTACGCGTCTTGGCCTCGTAAAGAAACAGCAGATTACCGATGCTTTCCTCATAAACACTGTGGCACCGATTATGCTAACAAAAGTACACCTACGGTCATTTTGCATTCATGAATTTTACATTGAGTAGCGTCGGTTCATAACTGAGGTAACAATTGATTGGCTTTCAAGGCTTTCCTGCCACTGCTGAAAATGGCTGCAAAAAATTCTCAGGATAAAACGGGATTAAGCGTAAGAAGAGCAGCGGTCATCAATATGACATCTATCCTGGGCAGCATTGCTGAAAATAGCGACGGTGGTTTTTATCCTTATAGATGCAGCAAGGTAAAATTTTAAGGCTCAAAATAATGTACATCTTATTGAAATGCATAATTGCATTTCACAACAAGTATTGTAACGAATGTTTTATATATATATATATATATATATATATATATATATATATATATATATATTGTTTATGTTCATAAACTTTTAAAACTGGGGGGGAACCTACATTACGCTCTGAAATTAATCAATATGTATCTTGTATCGTTAAGCACTTGAAATAATTTTACGAAATTTTATCTAATCTCACTTATAAAATAGGCGGCGCTTAACGCGGCGACAAAATCGATGAGCGTCGATCTAAAACCAGATGGGATTTTGGTGGCGTGTTTGCATCCTGGATGGGTACGCACCGATCTGGGTGGCAGCAATGCTCCAATGGACGTCGATACCAGCGTTAGATCCATTCTGGCTACCTTAAATTCATTGACGGAAAAGCAAACTGGTTGTTTCGTGCAGTATGACGGTAAAATAGTGCCCTGGTAATAGTGGTCAAGTAAAATATTTAATTAAATGAAATTTTTTTTATACATATTATAGACATATATATATATAAATTTTAAATACTTTAAAAATTAATATTAAATATACATTATTTTTGTAAAAAAAAATCATAAATATACATATATTTTTACAAAAAAACCTGCAAAATGAAGAATATTCTTCAAACTTTCTCCAACTTATTTGATAAAATTTTGACTTAAATAATTTAAGTAGAAATACTATTATAAATTAGATATTTCCACAGATCTCTCACACGCACTTTTTTTACATTTTAAAATACTCGCTATAACAATTAGTAAGAATATCTAAGGATATTCTTACTAATTTTCATATCTTTATACAAATATACTACAAATGTATTATAATGTTTTCATAAGTGATGTATAATATGCACTGATTAAAAGGTCATTCAACTATTTTATTCATGAGCCCAAGCTTATTTTGTACATGTCACGGTGCTATAACGTAACGCAGAGGAATGCAAGTTCTCCTATATCAATAGACGGAAAAAAATGGTATTTGAGATATATACAATGATTTTCAAGGGCTATCAGAAACGTGAACTGTTTGAAGATAAAATATATGTTTTTTCAGCACTTGACTTATTGCAAAACTAATCATAATACCATTCGAGTATTTTGCAAGGATACTCCTTGATGCAACAATATATATCATTATAGCGAGAAGTTTTTAAAAAAAAAATAATACTGCAATAGTACTACGCAATTGCCACGAATGAACAATCCGTTTCTATTATCAAGCTTTTTTCAACATTCCAAGTCACTTTTACAATCTCATATCCTAGAATTTTGGAAGATTATATGTAACGTACATATTATTTTATTGTTCCCAAATTGTTACAATCACCTCGTATCTTTTACTCAAAACTTTAATTCTTTAATCAACTTCTTATAAACCCCAAGATATGGAATAAGGATTGGAATTGAATTCAGGACTTGTTAATAAATTGCTTCTACATGGGGCTGTACATTATTTCTGAAGGATATTATATAAAAAGATTAGACACAATTTAACAAACTGATTAAACCGAGACGCGTAGTGTGGAGTGACTGATTCGTAGTCAGCAAATCCCATGTTCGATTCCAAATTTCATTCTATGTATTTTATAAGTGATTGATTCAAGATTTAAAAATTTTACGTAAAAGTAATGTACATACATAATGTACATAAACGGATTGAGCACTCGCCTGATTTTCTATTCAATTAGCCGATCGTTGTTTTTAAATTCAATGGAGAAATTTATGTAATAAATTTATATATAAAAAAATAAACTCCATTATACATAATTTAAAACATTTCATAGGATTGATACTATTTGTATTGTATTGTATATATATATATATACATATATGTATATATATAATCTAGATCTCACTAAATTTGGATGAAAAGAAAAACTTTTCTTTTAATTCATCCATATTGAGAGGTATGACTTAACACAAAATTATTAAGTGCAAATTCACAAAGATAGATTCCTAAATATATCAATCCCTATACGACATTGGCGGTGATGCTGATTGTGAATCAAACATTAGTCAGTCTTTAATCTCTTAGGTGCAGGTTCACTGTTTTGCGAATTGGAGTCTTCCGAAAAACCCAAATGTGCAGAGAAATCTGTCAGTCCTTGGGAATCGCTAACAGTGGAGAAACCTAGTGTGTCAGAGAATCCATATTTTGTTAATAATAAGTTTCACAAGTAGCTTTCACAAATTATCAAAATCAAACTCACACGTATTGGAATCTTCTGTAAGTCCGAAATTAGAATTTGACGATTCTATTCCTCCTTTCCTTGGTAAACCATTTTCTTTGTCGGAAACTATTTTTCCTTTTTTCTTCTACAAGATAAAACATTTATTCTTAAGTTATATAATCTGTTTTGATTAACTAACTTTAATCAGCATGTATTATGTTCTTGCGTGAAATACCTGATCGAGTGTCGAGATTGGAACCCATTTATATATTTTCATAGTTGTTTCTCCTATTGTGACCCATTTCTTTTCCCTATGATTATATATACATTCAAAATTCTGTTATATATTCATTTTCATATAAATGATTTTAATAGGATCACACAATAAAGGATGAAAGAAAAATTCTTCATTTTTCATAGCTGAACCATATATTACTATATAGTTTGTTGCTGTGACAAACTCTATCCAAAGCTCAGCTGTGAAATCGAATTGACGATGTTCTTATCTGAATGCTCGTTTTTAGCAGATTAAAAGCTTTTATCGCACAAGTTCCTACATAATTTTGATACTCGAAATTGGTATTTCAACTTTGAACATTAGCAATTACCCAGTCTTTCATTTTTAGCATTTTTTAGAGCACGCCCTTCGATAATTAAAATAAAACAAAATCACTTGTTTCACTTCTTCCTACGATCCGTGAACGTCTTCCAAGAAATAAGGGATAAACGACAAACACGAGACCCGACAATTTCCTTCTTTCGCTCAGACACGGCACAGGAAACTTACCAATGGCGAACTTTATCAACTACTTGCATCACACGTTTAATGTCATCCTTGGCACGACTACGAGTCTCCGCGCGCACTGACCGCGACATCATATTATTGTTCACGCGCGATTAAATCACCGGTAATCGATTATTGCACCAGTTACACCGCACCAGCGATACCGGGACATCCGTAGAGCGAGCAGTGAAGAGGTTAGAAAAGCGAGAACAAGAACCTCTACCAACCCTATGATCAGTGTTGTTAAACGAGTCACTTTTCGCGCATGCGCGCTGCAACGTGAGAGAAATTCATTGGATGCATCCAGAAGCGCAATCGCTCACTGAGCGCTCATGCATGGTCTACAATGAGCAGTAGCAGTAGTGGATGAGGCTGTAAGAGTAAGAAATTGACCAATCACAGTCGAATGTAAGAAGAATAGTTGATTGTAATTGGTCAATTTCTTATTCTTACAGCCTCATCCATACTGCTACTGCTCATTGGCTGCGTTCAGCAGAGAAAGCAGCTTAGTAAGCGCTTTGCGCTGATTGGCTTATACTTTCAGATCTAAATTAAGATAGGACTATTCTTCTAGATCTAAAAATATAATCCAATCAGCACAAAGCGCTTACTAAGCTGCTTTCTCTGCTGAACGCAGCCATTGTAGACGACGCTTCACAGTCGAATACGAGGAGAAAAATTGATTATGATTGGTTAAAATTTCTTACGGCTTAGGGCCACTTTTACCAACGTCGGTTAGACTAACCGACGGTTAATTCCAATGGAATTATCCAATCACATTTATCTTTGATCAGAATGAACCAATCACGGTTGACACTTTAACCATCGGTCAACTTAACCGACGTTGGTAAAAGTGGCCCTTAAGGCTTAAAATCTCATTGTAGACACCGGCTTTCCGCGACTCTTGGGATTGAGATTGGATTATGTTTTGATCAATCAAAGCAAAATACACTAAACTTGAGATTTTCTTTCTTCTGATTGGTTAAATTCTAATCCAATCTCAATTCCAATTTCTAGTCTGATACGGGCTTTAAGGTGTTTTTGCAACATCGAACGAATTTCTACTGTCAAATTTCTACGATCAATTTGAAATTTCGAATATGTTTGTATTTTTTTGTTTTCGTCTTTTGTGATTGTTTAATGAATCACATTATTAGATTGATGACACAATGGTGGTCTATTGCTTTATAGAAGGTTGTAAATCAACCAAATATAAGCGTAAAAAAGAAGATAATAATACTGTTTTAACATTTTTTGGGTAAGTTAATCTTATTCTAACCTAAAATTTTACACATTTCATAAGGATATTTTGTAGGTGAAAGCAACTATAAAAATTTGTTTCATTAGAAGTGTTATTTTTTTTTTTAATTTTGTTGTTACTATCTAAAGTATATATTAATAAATACTGTATTGGTAGAAATCTCAGACTTAATAGATTAACCTTCTGTCAAACGCATGAACAAACAAATGAAGTTCCGGGCACAAATATTTTTTAGATATTATTTAGATTTGTTGAAATAATAATTTTCTTCAAAAAGAAAGGGAGAAAAGAAACAATTATAATTACATTTAATATTGTGGCCGAACATCGAGTAGTAGACTCTAATCGTTGCCTTGATTTTTGAGAGAAGGCAGGAAACAAAATCTAATGAATATATGTATTTATTGTATATGCGCATCCTGACTGAAAGTTAAAAAACGAGATTAAAAGAGATTAATGAGTCAAGCTAGTTCTAAGTGCTAATTAGTATATTCTGACATAATTGTGTGATGATTCTGTAAACCTACCTGTAATTTCAATGTGATGATGAAGTCACGGTAAATACACAAATTAAAAACAAAAATAAATAAATAYAAATAAATGTAAATATAAATTGACTGTTAGCAAGCATAACAGTCAAATGTTGAATTTGATATGAAATTTGTCGATATGTAAAAATAATTCTAAGTCTCAGGATTTAAAAATTAGAATTCATCAATATCCAGAATGCTGTATCAAGTTAATAATAGTCTAATAGAAAGAGATTAGATTGCAGCATTCTTTATATGAGAGAGAAAAAAAAATATATATATATATATATGTCTTTGACAGTCTCAATTTACATTTATTTTTGTTTTTAATTTATAAGTTATTCCATCATCACACTGAAAATGATCTTATTACAAATCGAAACATTCATGGAACCATTGTTACACAATTGTATCAAAATACACTAATTAGTATTTAGAACTAGAATGATTCATTAGGTTTTCTTCATATATTAATGTATTAATCTGATTCCTGTAACTGAATAGATTTCCAACGAACTCAGTTTGGCGAGAGAAATGGATAGAAGCTCTTATTACTTCTGGTCATAGTCAAGAACATGTAGCAAAGATTTCGAAATTTAGTCGGATATGCAGCTTACATTTTTCCGAAGACTGCATCGAAACTATAGGTTTTTCACCTGCTCGATTGAAACCAAACTCTGTGCCAACAATATTTCCAAATGCACCGAAAAAAAGGTAATAACCGGTATTTTGTATTGATTAATTTGAATCTTTTGTAAAGTTTTTATTTAATCATATATTTTTTGTACATTTCAAATGTATTATCTCTTTAGTATGGCTGATATCAAGAATGCTGAACCTTCGAATATGTCATCCGTAAAAATAGAAACTGCTCAGAACAAAGAGAGAGATGACATTTGTCAAACTTCTTCAAAAAAACGAATCTGCTGTGCAGGTGATAAAAAATTTAGAAACATCGAGAACGTGACGTTTGTGAAATTGCTGAATATATTGAAGAAGTCCTGCAAAAAGAAAGACAAAATAATAAATCGATTGAGGATACAGCACTATCGCCAAAAGAAGAAAATTGAGAGCTTAAAGGCCTTGTTGTCTGAACAACTTAGTGAAAAGAGTCTTATTTCTCCAGTTTCATCAGACTTATAGTCAAATGTTCTCATAATTGTCATTTGGCTTGCAGATTTAATGAAATTAACATTGTATACAGATATTTGGAAATAAGCACGAAGCTAACTATAAGAGAGACTGTAATCATTCTCGATTGTGCGCTCACTGGTAGCCCATCAAGTAGACAGCTGGTAGCCCATCACTGGTAGCCCATCAAGTAGACAGCTTTGCTTCGCGAATCGCAAAGCTTAAACTTGTTGGCCATCGATACATTTTAAGGATATAATGATTAATGGCGAGAAAACAAACGTGACAAACCTACAACTTTCTAGAAGATTCTTTGTTATTATCTTCCTTTATTTAAGAGACCATAGTGTCCTCTAAATGGTAGGAATCATCTAGAAAACCAGGGCAATATAAAATCAAGCGCTCAGAGTCTTTTTCAGAGCCGCCTTCTTTTGTGGAAAGCTATGAAAGTAACTGGATGTATGGAAAATTTTAGCTGCAAAGTAACATTTAAGAAAAGACTGTCGGGAATTCCGTTACATGAAGAACGATCTTCATGAGATTTATCCCTTTCTTGACAACTTGGAGTGATCATTATTGTATCCGTTGATGTACACTTTTTGAGCATTCGATTCTTTGCGAATCGTTAGCCTTACACTAATCGCTGTGGAACAAACTATTATAAGGGCCTATCGGATAACGATTATCAAAGTAAACTTGTACAGGAACAAATACATGCATTGCATTTTCATGTTTATTTTCATTGTCGTACACACTTATCTTTTCCCTACTTCAATTCATCGTACAGTTAGTCTGTACACAGACCTGTGGATGCACAAAAAAAAAAAATTCGCAATTTTTTTAGGTATAGATCGATTGGAAAATTATCAAACAGCGCACTTCAGTCAGAAGCGCTATGTAAAAAAGATTCTTGACTTTTTTTTTACACTAGATACCACAGACGCGCGCTTCGCGCGCTTTTTAGTTTTTTATTTTTTATTCTTATTATTATTTTGTTTATAAATTGCAATAATAACCTTCTATTAATGCACATAAATTATCATATAAATTATCATTTGCTAACTCCACGATGACAGTTGCTCACGAAGTTAGCGCAGAGAGAGAACCAATCGGCATCACGGAAAAGCGGCAACAACACTTCGATATATGCGATTATCGATGTCATGCCTTTTTTAGAAGTAGATAACTGTTATGCTGGGTCTAATATCCTAATCCAAAAACCAGATTTGAAGCGTTATTATTCTTTGAAAACTTTACCCAAGTACGCTAAAGTATCATTTCATTCTTGTTTCGTGTTTAACGAACGATAATGATAAAATGTAATTTAAGATATTCGGGTAGTTTTCGGACGTACGCGCAGCATTTAAAATAGTGGCTCCTGCAGCTCCTAATATCTTGATCTCTTCTCTACAGGTTAACAGAGATCGATCAACCAAAAAGAATGGAGTGATCTTCGATTGGACGTCTCGAATGGACACGAGCCATTCATAGCGCTTGAACAGTGGAAAGCCTCTAGGCACCGATCGCAGTGGTTGGTGGTGTCCAATCGAGACGTGGCCAATCGGGATAGTTTTTGGACGCATGCGCAGTCTTCAAAATAGTGGCTTCTGTAACTCCTAATATCTTGATCTCTTCTCTACAGGTTAACAGAGATCAATCGATCAAAAAGAATGGAATGGTATTCGATTGGACGTTTCGATTGGGCACGAGCCATTCACAGCTCTTGAACAATAGAAAGCTTCTAGATACCGGTCGCTGTGATTGGTGGTGTCCAATAGAAACGTAGTCAGTCGGGATATGAATGGGTGCATTCAGCGGATTCAACAGTTGAGTGAGCGTTTGCTGCTATTGATATATTCTTCTAGATTCATCGTGGATCTAAAAGTTTATTCCAATCACAGGCAATAATCACTAAACGCTCACTCAACTGTTGAATCTGCTAAATACATCCAATGATGCTATGGACGTAAGAATATACGGAGGTAGTATTAATTGCTTACGAAGATGAGAGAGAGGTAGTGACACTAGAGGAAAGGAAAAGGACGTAAGGAAAAGGAAACGGGCAAGGTGCGATTGTTTACAGCCACTCACAGCGACCGGTGCTTAGAGATTTTCCCTTGGATTAACCAATCAGATATTTTTATTTTAAATTAACCAATTAGCGACGTGTTTAATTGCAACCCTCTCAAGACTGAAGATACATCGCGAGTCGAATGACTAGGGCTGCGGTCCACTTGGCACTACGAATGCTTCGAAGCATTTTTTGATTGGTTAATTTGTAAAATTCTATCTTCTGATTGGTCAATCGAATGCTTCGAAGCATTCGTAGCGTCAAGTGGACCGCAGCCCTAATGAAATGAATGCTATGACAGATGATGCAATCAAATGGAATATTTTCATTTATAAATTCGTGACGCATCGGACAACGCAACGCGTGACGCGCTCAATGAGAACTCATCTTTAGTGATCATAGGAAAGATAATTTTCGCATTATATTATATTGTATAGGCACATTATATTGCATTATATTGTACATTATATTGTATTGGCTAAGCCTTATTTGATTTGAATTATTTTTCTAATTATTTTTTAATTTATTAAATTATTTTTCTTATATATATTTGAACAAAGATTTTACAAAAAAAACGAAAACATATACGGATATATTTCATATACAGGGTGTCATCGACTACCCGCCTAAACCGTTGTGTGCAGGTAGAGGACGTTAAACTGAGTAGAAAAGTCCTCTACCATTTTGCAAATTTCGTAATAATTAACGAGATATTAATTTCTGAAGATTGCCGAAAAGGGGCATGTTCGGCCAGCCCATCAGCAAATGCAAGCGCTTGGCGAGATATGCCCGCCCCACGTCGCTAAGCGCGCGCGGAGTTGTTTACTATGGCAACGGCTACGCTCGCTACGCATAAGCGGCGCGGTGTAAACAACTCCGCRCGCGCTTAGCRACGCGGGGCGGGCGTATCTCGCCAAGMGYTTGCATTTGCCGATGGGCCGGCCGAACATGCCCCTTTTCAGCAATCTTCAGAAATTAATATCTCGTTAATTATTACGAAATTTGCAAAATGGTAGAGGACTTTTCTAYTCAGTTTAACGTCCTCTACCTGCACACAACGGTTTAGGCGGGTAGTCGATGACACCCTGTATAATTATACATATTTATATTTAATTTTATATTAATTTTTTAATTAATTTTTGTCTACAAATTTAATAATATATGTTTAATATATAAATTTAATATATCTACAGGGTGTACCGCGAGAATTCCGACACCGCGCATAGGAAGGTAGATGGGATCGAGATGAWCATAAAARTCCCATACCRTTYAGCGAWATTCGCAATAATAATCGAGATATTAATTTTTGAAATTGTACTAATGAGAGCGCGCCGAGAGAAGCGCTCCAGCCGATCGAGGTATAGCCCGGCCCAGTGTATCATAACATTGGCTGTGGGCGGGGCCTTGGAGAGGCAAGAGGGGTGGTGCGCCGTTGCTCGGCGCCCTCCCCTCTTGCCTCACCATCGCGCCGCCGGCAGCCAATGATTGACATACTGGGCCGGGCTATACCTCGAGTGGCTGGAGCGCTTCTCTCGGCGCGCTCTCATTAGTACAATTTCAAAAATTAATATCTCGATTATTATTGCGAATATCGCTAAATGGTATGGGACTTTTATGTTCATCTCGATCCCATCTACCTTCCTATGCGCGGTGTCGGAATTCTCGCGGTACACCCTGTATATGTATTTCTTGTATTATTAATATAAATATTATACATAACAAAAAATATAAAAAACTGATATACGTATTCCAAGAAATTTTTTATATTGAATTTAAATACGTGTATGCTACATCAGTCATGTGGTCTATGACGTAATTCACGCATGCGCAAAGAATTCGTGGGATTTATCCCGGGAATCTTGCAATATTGATTTTCAGTATTATATGTTAGCCGTGTTAGACAAGTCGCAATAGACTAAAAATTTTGAGATTGACTCCATTCTTCTTATTTATCAGCTTTTCCGCAATATTGACTTTCCCTGGAGAATTTTCGACCTACGATACTACATTTGTGCCTAACAAATTAGACGACATCAAACGATCCTACGTATTTGCGTTCTTCAATACTAGGTATGACATCGTACCATACTCTTCCCATATTACAAAAAATGGAATACAATAAATTAACCATAGTAATTAACATTATGCGAATCGTATTGAGTTATTAATGTCCATTTCTATTAATGTGAATTAAATTTTTTATAATTTTGGTTTAATTTACTTTTTATCTTTTTCTAATTCTTAGAATTAGAGAAAGAGGAAGTGTTAAATTGAAATTAAAATAGACATTGATAGAAATGGACATAGTTTACTTACTGTAATTATTAGGAATTGTCTTGCATCCAATAATTTTTTAATGATATTTTCAGATTGACTTCATTGGAAAAGTACACAAGTTATCAGATTATTAAATAAGGAAATTTTAATATTATTAACAAGTTGCAATATGAATAATTTAAATATTATTGCCTTACTTGAAGATGATGGCCATAATGAACTATACCAACCAACTATACCAACTATAACAACCAAATGAAGGTATTGCATGTTATGCTTAATGAAATAGTGGAACGGTTACCAGAACTGAATGATCTGGAAGTAGGGTGACATCATGAAAGAGCTAGAAGTCGGAATTGTTACGAAATTATCTTTCCTCAGTGCGATGATATTCTATTTAAGGAGCATTTTAGAATGCTATATTCGAGGTACCTATAATAAATTTTCTGAAGCTACAAATTTGTATAAACATTAATTCGAATATCTAAATTAATTGTGCGGACAAATTTTTATAGGATCTAGTTAAGGTAATTGGACATGCCATATATGGTAATCCAAATTATCTTGTGGATTTAAGAAAGAAAGTTATGTTCTCAGTTTGGATTTTGGCTAAACTTAAAAATTTCTTCGCTGCCGGAGATCACCTTGATTTATCCAAAAGTACTGGTCATTACATATTCAAAGAAATTGTCACAGTTATAGCTTACCAAATTATATAACGTGACCTGATAGACTAAGGTGTCATGATGAAGAAAATATTTTTCGAAGACGTTCTCATGGATTTTCCGATGTTATTAGGGCAATCGATGGCTGCCATATTCCAATAAAAGCTCCCGCAAGCAACTCTACAGACTTTTATAATAAGAACAAAGTACACTCGATTATATTGCAAGGTATATGCGATCATGAGGCACATTTCATAGACGTTTTCATTGAAATACCTGGACGCATGCACGATGCTTCAGCATTCAGGCAGAGTGAGTTGTTTGCACAATTAAATAATGTTGACAATCCTTTACTACCCTCTAATATGCATCTTCTGGGAGATTCTGCCTATTCTCGTGCGTGTCAATTACAGTGTATCCTGCATTATTGATGATATAATTAACACTATACATTTCAGTGCCAGAATTTTCAAAATTCATTTTCTCTTATTTTTTATTTGCAAAGATAAACTGCAACGTAGTCGACTGGTAACTAATTGATAAGACGAGTTTATTATTTCTGAGGTCGTTATTGCTAAATACTTCACTTTCAATTCCACCAAGGAACCAAAAAAAAAAGCTTTTATTGAATCAATCTGAAAATGTCATTATTGGATGGCAAGACAGTCGCTAAATTACAGTAAGTAAACTATATCCATTTCTACCAATGTCTATGGATTTTAATCTCGATTTAACTCTTCATCTTTCTCTAATTCTAAGAATTAGAAACAGATAAAAAGTAAGTTAAACCAAAATTAAATAAACTTAATCCACATTAGTAGAAATAGACATTACTAACTGAATACGATTTGCATAATGTTGATTACTATGGTTAATTTGTTGTACTTCATTTGTTGTAATACAGGAAAAATATGATATAACGTTATACCTATCATCGAAGAAGGGAGATAGGAAGGGTTGTTTGATGTCGTCTAATTTGTTAGGCACAAATGTGGTATCGCATGTCGAAAATTTTCCAGTTAAAACCAATATTGTGGAGAAACCAACAAATAAGAAGAATGGAGTCTTAAAATCTTTARTCTATTGCACATTATATAATATGGCCAACATATAATATTCAAAATTAGATTAAGAAAAACAGTAAGTCACGTAACATTCACTTTATTGCGCGCATATACACTGATTTATTACACACAGATTATTCGTAGCTTATTGTATTTCTATTTTTTATAGCAACAGCAAATATACTATAGCTTGACGAAACTATCAATCTATAAAACCGAAAAATAATCATATCGATGATCAGATTAAAGAGAAAGACGTTTGTTGAAGTTAATAACGTCTTTCTCTTTTATCTGCCATCGATATGATTATCCACGTCACTATACCGGATATAACATAACTAAGCAGAAGTGTTACAACCTCGATCCCAGCAAACAGAAATGGATTCAAATAATCAAAAATTTTAATTCAGTAATGACTACACGAATTCATTTATTTTTTATTCAATTAAAATTATTTCAATTCAAAATAAGTTATATGGGCCATGCAATCCATTTTAATCTATAAAATGGAATTAAAACGAAATGATTTCTATATTCTTTCAATCCAAAAGATTGATGCCATCAAACGATCTACAAGTGTAGATCATTGACAGTTTGTAACACCGAGGAGGCCAAATGAATCATCCGGGTATGAAGGCATCCGTTTAAATTTGGTTTGCCATGATTAGTTTTCTTTTTACAAAAAGAGGAAACTAATCACAGCAAATCAAATTTGAATGGATGATAATCATTTTCATAAGAAATTCGTATAAGACATCCACAAGAGAGGTCTAGTGTTCACACAGTGAACTTAGTTAATTCTTTAACTAGACCTCAAAAGTGTACTAAGAAGTATGTACATATAAAACGGATTCGTTAATTAATCGCGAATGCCATCGCGATATCAAATTCTTTTTGTATGTAATCTCTATTTTTATAATATTGTATACATTATTTGGCACCGAAATTGTCTTGTTTTTTATAATATTTTTTTCTTTTTTCCTCCACAAATCGCACGATATCAGCTAAGATTTTTACTTGATGTTGGTCTCGCACATGTTCCAACATGAACGTCATGTGTCCGAAACCACGTTTACTAACGATCTTTAAGGGTTCCTTCTCGATCTATACTTTTCAAAAAGTCGATTTTTTTAAATATATTCATACATTAAAGAGTGTAGAATAAGACCTCAAAAGATTTTTGTCAGATTCTGACCGTAGAGAAAATTGTTTACGGCTAAGGTAAATAATACACAAAGCGCACTTAAATTTAAATCGGTTCTGTAAGGTATTAACACGTGAAAGAAGAATCTCAGTATTACGAAGAACAGGAAGAATGTATGGCCCAGGAATAACTGATTTAAAAAACTGAATTTTTTTTATGTTGCTTTGAACATGTTATCAAACTTTAAGCACATTAACAATAATCAATTAATCGTAGAAGGGCTAATAAGAGCAATACCGCAGTTAACAGAGCGTAATCAATTAATGTAATTTATTATCTATATTTATAGACCATTTGAACATCGAACGTCGACAAGAACACGTACATTTTAATTAACCAATACTTAATACACGATAAGCGTTGCTTAATACACAATTGATCGCATGTGACACTCGGGATGTGATTGCGCTGGTTGATATTACACCTGACAAGATAAAAAGATCATATACACTATGGATCAGCTGTTTAGTGCTGGCCGGGAGTGATTAATTTATTCATAAGGTAAGAGGTACAAGAAGAAGCATTATATTTTCATACACTGAGAATGGTTTAAAGGAAAGCCGAAACGACTGTAAATATAGATAATAAATTACATTAATTAATTACGCTCTGTTAACAGCGACATTGCTCTTATTAGCCTTTTTAAGATTAATTCATTATTGTTAATATTTCAAGAGCTCATCACATTAATATAGCTTACACTTATTAATATTTTTAAACACATTTTTCTCGAAACCATGTTTTTGAAGTCGCCGTTGTACACAATTCCCACACTAACAATCCGACTGACTTTGATATGCATATTTGAATTAAGTCGCTACTTCATAAACTAAGGATTTTATGATAACTTGAATAGGTTTTTAATTTACAACGAGAAAGCATAATTTCGAAAAAAGTGAAAAAAAAATTTTTTTTTACAAAGCCGTCATTTAGTAAAAAATCATTATTTTTTATTTTTTAAAATTCATACAGTTAAAAAATCCTTTACTAAATATAAAAAAATTTTAATTTTCTGTTCTAGCTTTATTGGAGAACAAATTTTATACAACGGCGGAGACCCCAAAAATTTCGACACCATTGTACTACACTCTAGATATCGCTCAATATCATAATATTTTAGCAACAAATACGTAAAGTTTATGTTAAAGTGTCAAAAAAGACTTCAAACTATTACACGCTTTGATTTCTTCGTTTAGCTACAAATCACTTTTGAAAAAAATCAGACACTCAATTTTACGTCTTCTAGACAGAGAGAAAGACCCTTAATTTTTAGACTCCGGGGATTTTAAAATCCAAAATCATAGATAGTTCCCTCAAGCTTTATAATTATTCATATATATATATATATAATATATATATATATATTTTATATATATATATATATATATATATATATATATATATATATATAATATATTGTTCAATGTACGAGTCATTGCATGACGCCAATGTATTATCCATTTAAATTACAAAACTGATTCACATTGTTGTTAAGAAAGTCATCTCTTACGTGCAGCGTTATGAACTCCGCTGCAGAATACAAATATAATTCATATTATTTACAGCATTGTGATCTACTACCAGGCAAAGGTCCCCCATTATCAAGGTTGAAGACTTGATAAGGATTCAATAATTTTCGAAAACTAGATATTAATTCTGCTCCTTGACATCTGATTTAACATTTACGAAAACGAGCAAGGGTTGTACATCTATTGGTATCAAACATGATACCAATTGATAATTCGATACTCGGTAAAATCATTACTAGCAAAAGAAGAAAAGGTAAGAAAATATTCCAACTCGTTAAAACTAAAAAGCTAAATCAATAGAAAAGAAATGAAACATAACCATATCATATTACACAGAGACAATTTTATATTAAAAATCACCGTGTACGACAGTAGCGGTTCATAAAGGAATTATAAAAATTTGCTCTTTTAAGACAAAGCATTCCACCTGCTGAAAGACTGTCTCCTACGACATCTTGCAATAGGTAATTTTTTCAAATTTTCAGTTTTTTAGAATTAAAATGCATGCATCAATAAATTTAAATATTAAAAAAAATAAAGATCAGTCTTATTTGGTCGTCTTCCTACTAATATTTCTTGTGATTTTATGTACATTTTTAAGTTCATCAAATTGCAAGATGAATAAATATTTGGTTTTGAAACACAATCATAAGCCGAACAAGAATAATAATATGATATTAAATTCACAATCAACTTCATAATTATGCTAGCAAACATTTGTTAATCCTCCAAATATTGCCAAAAATATCTCGATTCTCAAGGATTGAATTATTTTTTGCAACAAATTCTTTATAGAATGAGAGAAAAGTTAACAGATATTTGTTAGCATCATTATTATTAGATTGATTATCATTTTAATATCGTGATATTACTATTCTTGTTCAGCTTATAACTGTATTTCAAGACCAAAAATTTCTTTAATGCGTAATTTGATGAACTTGAAAATAAAATCACACAAGAAATATTGACACGAAGATCTAGCTATGACCAAATAAGGTTTATCTTTAATGAGTTGTGTTGATCACATGTTTGTCTATTTTTTATTGTTATTTGTTATTTAAGAAATTTTAAGAAATGTTATTTTATTTTTATGGGAAAGTCAAGAATCTCTTCGTCTCATATCGGATTGGTCAGAGTACCATTTCAGGAATCATTAAGGAAGTTGTATTCCTATTATTCATGTACTACGAGAAGAATATCTTAGAATGCCATCATGTGAAGATAAGTGGAAGGTTGTAGCTATCGACTTTGGTCATCGTTGGAATTTCTATAATTGTATTGGAGCTATGGATGGCAAGCATTTTAAAATTAATCCACCATTCACCACATTAATCCACCATCATTATATTATAACTATAAAGACAACTTTTCTGTTGTTTTATTGTTGTGTTACTGTTGTGTACAACTTAGATTTATATATGATGTTGGTACAAATGGCAGAATAAGCAATATAAGTACAAGGAACAAATGAAGTCTGAAAGCCCATCTTGATCACAGTCTGAATATTCCTAAAGCAATACCTTTACTTAACAAAGAATTTCCATTAGTATTGGAAATGTAGGTTTTCCTTTAAGTAAGGTTCTGATACCTTATCCACGAGATATGTAGTGGAAGAAAAAATAAAAAAATATTTAATTATAAGTAATTTATAGGTAATTATAGGTTTTATATCAAAACAAATTGAATAATTATTTTTAACATATGTACTATAATATTTTTTATTTTCCAATATTATTTTGTGTTACAGATTATCTAGAGCGCGTCGTTCAGAAAACGCTTTTAGAATTTTGGGAGCAAGATTTCAAATTTTTAGATCAGCAATGGGTTATGATCCTGCTCGCATCCAAAATTATACTAGCTTGCTGCTGTTTATATAACATGTTGAGAATTGAAGTAGTAGGAAGACATGTATACTTCTGCATTTATTGATGAGGAAAATGAACTGACAGATATTGTACTGTACAGAACTGTACAAATTTCAACCATGAGAATGGCGGCAAAAATCTGCTCTTGGAATGATAAATTTGAGAAATCAAGGAGATAGTCGTCATGCTAATGCTGCCTTACAATTCGGAGATGAATGGTGCAATTATTTTAATGCAAATGGAACTGATCTATGGCAGGATCACATGATTGATAATTGAATGCTTTGCGTTCATATATTAATTCGCCTGTGAAAAGTAAATATAAATCTAATTTGTTGGATGGTCAAATCTAATACTTTTTATTGAATTAAGCACTTTATTCTATAAATAATTGATATATATTTTTATAATTTGCAGATATAAAAGATAATATCAGTTAAGCCAAATCTTTGTTGAAGTTTTAAAAAATCGGCCATCTTTATATATAAAATATATAATCATGTATATATTATATAATATATATATATATATATATATATATATATATATATATATATATATATATATATATATATATATATATACATTATGATCATATATATCATATATTCTATAGTAATATAATTTAATATTTTAAAAATTTGTTAAATACATTATACAAAAAAGTTAACAATGTATGAAATTTATTTCATTAAATTTTGTTCGAGCTTATCGCAAACAATAATTCTGATGTAAATATACATAGTATTTTGATATACTGATAAATACATTAAAATATTAATTTTGTAAAGTTAATTATGAAAAGAATTATAACTATCACAATTTAATCATTTATAAATAAATATATAAATAAATAAATTTATTTTATTATAAAATAATTTGTAACAAAAGTTTCTGATTTATGGTTTTTGACATATCAACTTTACATATCAACAGCGTATATTTTAACACATACATAATTAAATATATTTATTAATAAACGGTTATTATCTATCATCACTGTTTGCATAACATGTAATACTTACCTGTGAATCAAAACTTATTTTTGTATACAACTTTTTATATCCTATGTAATATTTATTTATAAACTAAAACTTTTTTGTATCACAACATTTTGTATCATATGTAATACTTATCTATAAACTAAAACATATTTTTGTATCACATATAACTTATCTATAAATTAAAACATATTTTTGTATCACATATACTTATCTATAAACTAAAACTTATTTGTATCAGAATTTTATATTAATATAATATTTATATATAAACCAAAACTTATTTGTATCAAAACTCTTTGTATCACATGTAATACTTATCTATAAACCAAAATGTTTCCTCGTTATGTGTGAATTAGGCTCATTATATCGTGTAATAGTGTTAGCTTTATAAAACGTTTCTTCTCTTTTTTTTTCTAAATTGTTCACGAGTTCGTAATTTTCATTTTTTCTATTTTTACTTCTACTTACATTCTATTTTGTCAGCGATATTGACTGACATTTTTATCGACTGCTCCTTTGTGTGCTCCCTGATCTTGTCCCTTCTTAGGCTATGTTGAAGAAGATTAAGAATAAAGTCAAACGGCACAATACGGCATGCAATTGGATTACGCTGCTTCATTTTATCAGGTCGGATGATCCGGACGAAGGTATCTTCTGAGTGAACAAACATTATATAAAAGTGATCAAACACGTTGAGATAACGTAACGCATGTATATATTTATATTTGTCACGTGCGCTAATTGATCGGAAGTTCTCTATAGTCTTGTACTTGATTAACTAGCGCACATGACAAAATAAAATCGGCCTCAAAGTCGTCAGGCGCTATAAATTTAACATAAAAACTTGCAAAAAAAAAAAACATTTGTGGAAGAGATAAGGTAAAAGACCCGATTATGGATTATACATAGGTGTGTTTTTAAAAATTTCATACGTATATACAGCATAGAATCCATTATCGACTCAGTGATTCTTCATGTTTCTTGTATTAATAGAAAATAAAATTAGACTTCACTTTTAAATGTTAATAATTGTAGTACGTAGCTCTCGATCAATATTTTTTTAGTAAAATTATAATAGATTTTAACACAGTAACACGTTACCACATGTACATGTGTCCATATACGCATTATTAACCAGATCGAAAAAAGTTGACATGCGTAAGCGCGTTAACTTCTTTCGATACTGCGTGTTTACAACGTTGATTTCCAATTACGTTCCAAACTTGATAGGAGAGGAGAAAGAAAAAAGACATTAGTTGTTAATAATATATTATAGAGAGAATATTTATGACTAACTATTAATGTATTTACATAATATTTACATAATATTGCATTACGACAATAAGTTGTGATAATTGTTATATGTATGTACATCTGACTGCTGGGCAGTCTGGAATTTGAGAACCAGTGGCAGTCAGTTTTTTTTTAGGATACGCTTAACCCCCGCCGGGATTTTAAAATCCGAAATCACATTCGTCTATTATTTATTGTATTGACCACTAATAAAGTGGTCACACATTGCTTACATACATTGCCAATCCGACTCTCTGTCATTGTGTGTATGTATATATATATATGTGTGTGTGTTACATATCGCAATTTTTATCCGCTACATTCTTTTCACCGTGGAGATAGATTGGCAAAGTGCTTAGCTCGCGATGCGTCTACCGTTATGAAAGTTACATTAATCTTTTTTACTTTCTTCTTATCCTTTTAGTTTAGTGCTATGGCGCCATTTGGCGTCATCAAATAAAGTGTATATTCTTTTTTTGTATAATTTACTTCAAAATTCCATTCATATGCTCATATGCATGCTGTATATCAATGCGAATTTCTTTTCGAAATAATATATATCTATCTTGATATCAATGAATTTTTTTTGCAAATAAAATGCAAATGAAAAATATAAATACATATAAAAAGAATAAGTAAAAAATAAAATAAATTAAAAAATAAAAAAATTTTTTCAAATATATATATATACATGTATATGGACATACAAATTTTTATAATTTTGACCAAAAAAATGTAATCAGCATCATCAAAAATCTCCAAAAACCATTTTATGAATTAAAAATCTTTTTTATTTTCCGATCTCGTTCCTCGCCAATATGGTATCATGCAATGATTCGTACATCGAACAATATATAATAAACACATATATGAATTATTATAGGGCTTGAGGGAACTATCCATGATTTTGTAATTAAAAATCTGCGGGGTCTAAAAATTAAGGGTCCTTCTCTCTCCGTCTAGAAGACGTAAAATTGAATGTAATAGTCAGATTTTTTTCAAAAGTGATTTGTAGCTAAACGAGGAAATCAAAGAGTGTAATAGTTTGAAGTCTTTTTTGACATTTTAACATAAACTTTACGTATTTGTTGCTAAAATATTACGTCTGATATTGGGTGATATCTAAAGTGTAATACAATGGTGCTGAAATTTTTGGTCTCCGCCGTTGTACAAAATCTGTTCTCCTAGATAAAACAAAAAATTTTATTAAAATTTTTTATAATTAATAATAGATTTTTTAACTGCATGAACTTAAAAAAATGAAAAATAATGATTTTTCACTAAATAACGGCATTGTAAAAAAGAAAAAAATTTTTTTGCTTCTTTCGAAATTTTTATGTTTTCTCGTTGTAAATTAAAAAAACTATTCAAGTTACCATAAAATCTGTAGTTCATACAGCGATTTAATTCAAATATGCATAACAAATTTCATGTCAGTCGGATTAGTAGTGTAGAAGTTTTGTACAACGGCTTTAAAAACATGGTTTCGAGAAAAATATGTTTAAAGTTTGATAACATGTTCAAAGCAACATTTAAAAAATTCAATTTTTTAAATCAGTTATTCCTGTGCCATGCAAACATTCTTCCTATTCTTCGTACTACTGAGATTCTTCTTTCACTAATATCTCACAATTCTGATTTAGACTTAAGTGCGCTTTGTGCATTATTTACTTTGACCGTAAATAATTTTCTCTACGATCAGAATCTGACAAAAATCTTTGAGGACTTACTCTACACACTTTAATGTATGGATTTATGAAAAAAAATGAACTTTTTGAAAATTCTAGACCGAGAAGGGCCCTTAAAGTTGATAAACGTCGTTAGTAAACGTCGTTTCGGACATAGCGTTCACGTTGGAACATGTGCAAGACATCAGGTAAAATCTTCGTTGATATCGGGCGATTTGTGGAGGAAAAAAGAAAAAGAAAAATGTTATACAAGATTAGACATGACAACTTCGGTGCCAAACAACGTACACAATAATATAAAAATAGGGATTACATATAAAAAGAATTTGCCTTGATAAGGACTTAAAAGTAATCCTTATCAAGTGTTCAACCTTGATAATGGGAAATTTACCTGGGTAAGTAGATCACAATATTGTAAATAATATGAATTATATTTGTATTCTGCAGCAGAATACACAATATAATTTTAAGCAATAAAAGTAAGTGTCTTCTTTGTCACAGGTTATATGTCTTTCGACATATAAAGGCCCACAAAATATTTGTTTGTGGAAAAAATGGTACTGCAGGTTGGGTACTACAGTGCCTGGATAATGTAGGTCAAGACAGTCAACCAGCTTGTGCTATCGTTCCCTTAGGAAGGTAACGATCTTGCCAGAGTCTTGTGTTGGGGTTCAGGCTACATAGGGGATGAAGATCATTGAACTCGTCGCAAGATGTTATCGACGGAAGAAATAATATTGGACCATACTTTTTCATCGAGCTGAAACACAAGAAGTTCATAACGCTGCATGTAAGAAATAACTTTCTTACCAACAATATAAATCAGTTTTGTAATTTAAATTGGTAATACAATGGCATCATGCAATGACTCGTACCTCAAATATATACATATATATGAATTATTATAGGGCTTGAGGGAACTATCTATGATTTTGGATTATATTAAAATCCCCGGGGTTTAAAAATTGAGGGTCCTTCTCTCTGTCTAGAAAATGTAAAATTAAGTGTTTGATTTTTTCAAAAGTGATTTATATAGCTACGCGTAAATCAAAGCGTGTAATAGTTTGAAGTCTTTTTTGACACTTTGACATAAATTTTACGTATTGTTGCTAAAATATTACGTTTGATATTGGGCGATATCTAGGGTGTAGTACAATGGTGCCGAAATATTTGGAGTCTCTGCCGTTGTACAAAATTTGTTCTCTAATAAAGTTAGAACAGAAAATTAAAATTTTTTATAATTTGTAAAGGATTTTTTAATTGCATGAACTAAAAAAAATAATGATTTTTCACTAAATGACGGCATTGTAAAAAAAATTTTTTTTTACTTTCGAAATTTTTATACTTTCTCATTGCAAATTAAAAAAACTTTTTCATCATAAAATTATCATAAAATCCTTAATTTATGCAATAATTCAAATATGCATATCAAATTCCGAGTCAGTCGGATTGTTAGTGTGGGAGTTTTGTACAACGGCGACTTCAAAAACATAGTTTCGAGAAAAATATGTTTAAAGTTTGATAACATGTTCAAAGCAACATAAAAAAAATTCAGTTCTTTAAATCAGTTATTCCTGGGCCATACAAACATTCTTCCTATTCTTCGTACTACTGAGATTCTCCTTTCACGTGCTAATACCTTACAATTCCGATTTAGACTTAAGTGCGCTTTGTGCATTATTTACTTTGACCGTAAATAATTTTCTCTACGATCAGAATCTGACAAAAATCTTTGAGGACTTACTCTACACTTTAATGTATGGATTTATGAAAAAAAAAGAATTTTTTGAAAATTCTAGACTGAGAAGGGCCCTTAAAGTTGGTAAACGTCGTTGGTAAACGTCGTTTCGGACATAGCGTTCACGTTGGAACATGTGCAAGACATCAGGGAAAATCTTCGTTGATATCGTGCGATTTGTGGAGGAAAAAGAACAAAAATTATAAAGAACAAGACAACTTCGATGCCAAATAATATGTACAATACTATAAAAATAGAGATTACATACAAAAAGAATTTGCCGGTTAATCGCGATGGTGATTAATTACCGAATCCGTTTTATATGTATATTTTTTAATACGCTTTTGAGGTCTAGTTTGATAATTAACTAAGTTCACTGTGTGAACACTAAACCTCTCTTGTGGATGTCTTATACGAATGTCTTATGAAAATGATTATCATCCATTTAAATTTGATTTGCTGTGATTAGTTTCCTCTTTTTGTAAAAAAGAGAAAACTAATCGTCGCAAACCAAATTCGAAGAAGAGCCCTCATACCCGGATGATTCATTTGACCTCCTCGGTGTTACAACCTGTCAGCGATCTACACTTGTAAATCGTTTGATCGTATCAATCTTTTGGATTGAAAGAATATAGAAATCACTTCGTTTTTATTCTATTTTATAGATTAAAATGGATTGCATGGTCCATGTAACTTATTTTGGATTGAATGAATTTTAATTGGATAAAAATGGATTCATGTAGTTATTACTGAATTAAAATTTTTGATTTTTTTGAATTCATTTCTGTTTGCTGAGATCGAGGTTGTAACACTTCTGCTCAGTTATGTTACATCCGATGTAGTGACGTGGATAATCATATCCATGGCAGATGAAAGAGAAAGACGTTATTAATTTGAACAAACGTCTTTCTCTTTAATCTGATCATCGATATGATTATTTTTCGGTTTCATGGATTGATAGTTTCGTCAAACTATAGTACATTCGCTGTTGCTATAAAAAATAGAAATACAATAAGCTACGAATAATCTACGTATAATAAATCAGTGTATGTGCGCGCAATAAAGTGAATGTCACGTAACTTACTGTTTTCCTTAATCTAATTTTGAGTATTATATGTTGGCCGCATTATATAATGCGCAATAGATTAAAGATTTTGAGTCTCCATTCTTCTTATTTGTTGGTTTCTCCAATAATGGCAATATTGGCTTTAAATGGAAAATTTTCGACCTGCGATATCACATTTGTGTCTAACAAATCAGACGACATCAAACAATTCTTTGTATCTGTGTTCTTGGATGCTAGGCATAACATCATATCATATTTTTCCTGTGTTACAAAAAATGGAATACAACAAATTAACCATAGCATTAGGTTGTTCATTAAGTTCTGCGGTTTTTTTTAGCTTAAAATTGTATATACAATATTTTCGTGAAAAATGAATGAAATTTAAACTTAAAAAAAGGATTTTAAATCTTGAAATTCTACTTTCAAAAGCTTATCATATTTTTTCAGTTTATGTGAGTTTGGTAATTTTTACATACAGAAAATTATGAGCTGAAAAAGATGGAAAATTTTCTTCTCACTTTGTTGGTTTGTAACGTGCCCAAATTAAATTTTAAGAAGATTTTTTTACTATCTATTGTGAAAGCTTGAAGCTTTCCCTATAAAATCGTTTTTTACAATTGTTTTTACGATTTTTTATTCTTAAATTATTGGCAAGTTAAACAGGGATTCTGACTTTGATTGCTTATAACTCCATTAAATATCATCGTATCATAATTTGTACAACAGATTCTGAAAGCTAAAACTTTGCTCTATCAAATGGTGTATCAAATACTAATTTTGTAAAATATAGAAATTTTTTAAATATAGAAATTTTAGAGCTAAAAAACCGCAGAACTTAATGAACAACCTAATAATTAACATTATGCAAATCGTATTGAGTTATTAATGTCTATTTCTACTAATGTGGATTAAGTTTGGTTTAAATTTGGTTAATTTATTTTTTATCTGTTTCTAATTCTTAGAATAAGAGAAAGATGAAGAGTTAAATTGAGATTAAAATCAATAGACATTGATAGAAATGGACATAGTTTACTTACTGTAATTTAGCAACTGTCTTGCATCCAATAATTTTTTAATGACATTTTCAGACTGATTCAATGGAAGCTTCTTTTTTGGTTTCTCCGTGGAATTGAAAATAAATATTTAGCAATAACAACCCCAGAAATAATAAACTTGTCTTATCAATTAGTTATCAGTCGACTACGTTGCAGTTTATCTTTGCAAATAAAAAATCAGAGAAAATGAATTTTGAAAATCCTGGCACTGAAATGTATAGTGTTAATTATATCATCAATAATGCAGGATATACTGTAACTCACATGCAGAATAAGCAGAATCTTCCAGAAGATGCATAATAGAGGATAAAGGATTGTCAACATTATTTAATTGTGCAAACAACTCACTCTGCCTGAATGCTGAAGCATCGTGCATGCGTCCAGGCATTCCAATGAAAACGTCTATGAAATGTGATTGCATACACCTTGCAATACAATCGAGTGTACTTTGTTCTTATTATAAAAGTCTATAAGGTTGCTTGCAGGAGCTTTTATTGGAATATGGCAGCCATCGACCCAATAACACCGGGAAATCCATGAGAACGTCTTCGAAAAATATTTTCCTCATTATGACATCTTAATCTATAAGGCCATGTTATATAATTTGATAACCAGCTATAACTGTGACAATTTCCTTGAATACGTAATGACCAATATTTTTGGGTAAATCAAAGCGATCTTCGGCAGCAAAGAAACTTTTAGCTTTAGCCAAAATCCAGACTGAGAACATAACTTTCATTTTTAAATCTACAAGATAATTTGGATTACCATGTATGGCATTCCAGTAAACGAAAATAGATTGAAATGAATTGAAAATTTTAATCCGTTTTAATTCATTTCAACAAAATATGGATTGAAAAAATAGCATTTACCTTGCTTCAATCCTATGTTATAGATTAAAATGAATTGTATGACCTGAGTAACTTTTTTTTGGATTTAAAAAATAGAAATCATTTTGTTTTAATTCCGCGTGATAGATTAAAATGAATTAATGGTGTGCATATTTTTGTTTAATTGAAAAGAATAAGAATCGCTTTGTTTTCATCTTTTCATATGGACTAAAATAAATTTTAAAAAATTCGGAAACTTTAATTGGATAGAAATGTATTCAAAAGATCAGAATCTGGATTTGACACGAACAAAACGAATCCATTTCTGTCCATTTCAATCCATTTTCGTTTGCTGGGCAATTACATTAACTAGATACTACAAAAATTTGTCCACACAATTTGGATATCCAAATTAATCTTTATACAAATTTGTAGCTTCATAAAATTTATTATACGTATCTCGAATATAGCAGGAGACATTCTAAAATGCTCCTTAAATAGAATATCATTCTACTGAGGAAAGATAATTTCGTAACAATTCCGATTTCTAGCTCTTTCATTATGTCACCCCACTTCCAGTTCATTCAGTTCTGGTAACGGTTCCACTAATTCATTAAGCATAACATGCAATTACCTTCATTCGGTTGTTATGGCCATCATCTTCAAGTAAGGCAATAATATTTAAATTATTCATATTGCAACTTGTTAATAATATTAAAATTTCCTTATTTAATAATCTGATAACTTGTGTACTTTTCCAATGAAGTCAATCTGAAAATATCATTAAAAAATTATTGGATGCAAGACAATTCCTAATAATTACAGTAAGTAAACTATGTCCATTTCTATCAATGTCTATTTTAATTTCAATTTAACACTTCCTCTTTCTCTAATTCTAAGAATTAGAAAAAGATAAAAAGTAAATTAAACCAAAATTATAAAAAATTTAATTCACATTAATAGAAATGGACATTAATAACTCAATACGATTCGCATAATGTTAATTACTATGGTTAATTTATTGTATTCCATTTTTTGTAATATGGGAAGAGTATGGTACGATGTCATACCTAGTATTGAAGAACGCAAATACGTAGGATCGTTTGATGTCGTCTAATTTGTTAGGCACAAATGTAGTATCGTAGGTCGAAAATTCTCCAGGGAAAGTCAATATTGCGGAAAAGCTGATAAATAAGAAGAATGGAGTCAATCTCAAAATTTTTAGTCTATTGCGACTTGTCTAACACGGCTAACATATAATACTGAAAATCAATATTGCAAGATTCCCGGGATAAATCCCACGAATTCTTTGCGCATGCGTGAA
>JANQDE010000057.1:102082-116230 GCA_037157785.1 Cephalotes varians
TAAATATAGATAATAAATTACATTAATTGATTACGCTCTGTTAACTGCGGTATTGCTCTTATTAGCCCTTCTACGATTAATTGATTATTGTTAATGTGCTTAAAGTTTGATAACATGTTCAAAGCAACATAAAAAAAATTCAGTTTTTTAAATCAGTTATTCCTGGGCCATACATTCTTCCTGTTCTTCGTAATACTGAGATTCTTCTTTCACGTGTTAATACCTTACAGAACCGATTTAAATTTAAGTGCGCTTTGTGTATTATTTACCTTAGCCGTAAACAATTTTCTCTACGGTCAGAATCTGACAAAAATCTTTTGAGGTCTTATTCTACACTCTTTAATGTATGAATATATTTAAAAAAATCGACTTTTTGAAAAGTATAGATCGAGAAGGAACCCTTAAAGATCGTTAGTAAACGTGGTTTCGGACACATGACGTTCATGTTGGAACATGTGCGAGACCAACATCAAGTAAAAATCTTAGCTGATATCGTGCGATTTGTGGAGGAAAAAAGAAAAAAATATTATAAAAAACAAGACAATTTCGGTGCCAAATAATGTATACAATATTATAAAAATAGAGATTACATACAAAAAGAATTTGATATCGCGATGGCATTCGCGATTAATTAACGAATCCGTTTTATATGTACATACTTCTTAGTACACTTTTGAGGTCTAGTTAAAGAATTAACTAAGTTCACTGTGTGAACACTAGACCTCTCTTGTGGATGTCTTATACGAATTTCTTATGAAAATGATTATCATCCATTCAAATTTGATTTGCTGTGATTAGTTTCCTCTTTTTGTAAAAAGAAAACTAATCATGGCAAACCAAATTTAAACGGATGCCTTCATACCCGGATGATTCATTTGGCCTCCTCGGTGTTACAAACTGTCAATGATCTACACTTGTAGATCGTTTGATGGCATCAATCTTTTGGATTGAAAGAATATAGAAATCATTTCGTTTTAATTCCATTTTATAGATTAAAATGGATTGCATGGCCCATATAACTTATTTTGAATTGAAATAATTTTAATTGAATAAAAAATAAATGAATTCGTGTAGTCATTACTGAATTAAAATTTTTGATTATTTGAATCCATTTCTGTTTGCTGGGATCGAGGTTGTAACACTTCTGCTTAGTTATGTTATATCCGGTATAGTGACGTGGATAATCATATCGATGGCAGATAAAAGAGAAAGACGTTATTAACTTCAACAAACGTCTTTCTCTTTAATCTGATCATCGATATGATTATTTTTCGGTTTTATAGATTGATAGTTTCGTCAAGCTATAGTATATTTGCTGTTGCTATAAAAAATAGAAATACAATAAGCTACGAATAATCTGTGTGTAATAAATCAGTGTATATGCGCGCAATAAAGTGAATGTTACGTGACTTACTGTTTTTCTTAATCTAATTTTGAATATTATATGTTGGCCATATTATATAATGTGCAATAGATTAAAGATTTTAAGACTCCATTCTTCTTATTTGTTGGTTTCTCCACAATATTGGTTTTAACTGGAAAATTTTCGACATGCGATACCACATTTGTGCCTAACAAATTAGACGACATCAAACAACCCTTCCTATCTCCCTTCTTCGATGATAGGTATAACGTTATATCATATTTTTCCTGTATTACAACAAATGAAGTACAACAAATTAACCATAGTAATCAACATTATGCAAATCGTATTCAGTTAGTAATGTCTATTTCTACTAATGTGGATTAAGTTTATTTAATTTTGGTTTAACTTACTTTTTATCTGTTTCTAATTCTTAGAATTAGAGAAAGATGAAGAGTTAAATCGAGATTAAAATCCATAGACATTGGTAGAAATGGATATAGTTTACTTACTGTAATTTAGCGACTGTCTTGCCATCCAATAATGACATTTTCAGATTGATTCAATAAAAGCTTTTTTTTTTGGTTCCTTGGTGGAATTGAAAGTGAAGTATTTAGCAATAACGACCTCAGAAATAATAAACTCGTCTTATCAATTAGTTACCAGTCGACTACGTTGCAGTTTATCTTTGCAAATAAAAAATAAGAGAAAATGAATTTTGAAAATTCTGGCACTGAAATGTATAGTGTTAATTATATCATCAATAATGCAGGATACACTGTAATTGACACGCACGAGAATAGGCAGAATCTCCCAGAAGATGCATATTAGAGGGTAGTAAAGGATTGTCAACATTATTTAATTGTGCAAACAACTCACTCTGCCTGAATGCTGAAGCATCGTGCATGCGTCCAGGTATTTCAATGAAAACGTCTATGAAATGTGCCTCATGATCGCATATACCTTGCAATATAATCGAGTGTACTTTGTTCTTATTATAAAAGTCTGTAGAGTTGCTTGCGGGAGCTTTTATTGGAATATGGCAGCCATCGATTGCCCTAATAACATCGGAAAATCCATGAGAACGTCTTCGAAAAATATTTTCTTCATCATGACACCTTAGTCTATCAGGTCACGTTATATAATTTGGTAAGCTATAACTGTGACAATTTCTTTGAATATGTAATGACCAGTACTTTTGGATAAATCAAGGTGATCTCCGGCAGCGAAGAAATTTTTAAGTTTAGCCAAAATCCAAACTGAGAACATAACTTTCTTTCTTAAATCCACAAGATAATTTGGATTACCATATATGGCATGTCCAATTACCTTAACTAGATCCTATAAAAATTTGTCCGCACAATTAATTTAGATATTCGAATTAATGTTTATACAAATTTGTAGCTTCAGAAAATTTATTATAGGTACCTCGAATATAGCATTCTAAAATGCTCCTTAAATAGAATATCATCGCACTGAGGAAAGATAATTTCGTAACAATTCCGACTTCTAGCTCTTTCATGATGTCACCCTACTTCCAGATCATTCAGTTCTGGTAACCGTTCCACTATTTCATTAAGCATAACATGCAATACCTTCATTTGGTTGTTATAGTTGGTATAGTTGGTTGGTATAGTTCATTATGGCCATCATCTTCAAGTAAGGCAATAATATTTAAATTATTCATATTGCAACTTGTTAATAATATTAAAATTTCCTTATTTAATAATCTGATAACTTGTGTACTTTTGCAATGAAGTCAATCTGAAAATATTAAAAAATTATTGGATACAAGAAAATTGTTAATAATTACAGTAAGTAAACTATATCCATTTCTATCAATGTCTATTTTAATCTCAATTTAACGCTTCCTCTTTTTCTAATTCTAAGAATTAGAAAAAGATAAAAAGTAAGTTAAACCGAAATTATAAAAAATTTAATCCACATTAGTAGAAATGGACATTAATAACTCAATACGATTTGCATAATGTTAATTACTATGGTTAATTTATTGTATTCCATGTTTTGTAATACGGGAAGAGTATCGTAGGATGTCATACCTATTATCGAAGAACGCAAATACGAAGAATCGTTTGACGTCGTCTGATTTATTAGGCACAAATGTGGTATTGCAGGTCGAAAATTCTCCAGAGAAAGTCAGTATTGCGGAAAAGCTGATAAATAAGAAGAATGGAATCAATCTCAAAATCTTTAGTCTATTGCGACTTGTCTAACACGGCTAACATATAATACTGAAAATCAATATTGCAAGATTCCCGGGATAAATCCCACGAATTCTTTGCGCATGCGTGAACTACGTCATAGATCACATGACTGATGCATACACGTATTTAAATTCAATATAAAAAATTTCTTGGAATACATATACCAGTTTTTTATATTTGTTATGTATAATATTTATATTAATAATACAGGAAATGTATATAGATATATTAAATTTATATATATTAAACGTTATTATTAAATATTGTAAACAAAAATTAATATAAAATTAAATATAAATATGTATAATTATATATAAAATATGTCCATGTATGTTTTCTTTTTTTTGTAAAATCTCTGTTCAAATATATGTAAAAAATATAATTTAATAAATTAAAAAATAATTCGAATCAAATAAGACTTAGCCTATACGGTTAGAGCTGGATCCTAAGTGCCCAATCATGAAAAATAATGAGAAAAATAATTTTAAAATTTTTTTTTACAAAAGAATAAAATTGTGATGAAATATTCTATATGTAATTATGTATATTATGATATATAATGGACAAATTTATACGTGGACAATTTTTTCTTATTTCCTCAAACTTCATTTTTTAGAATCAACATAATGCGAAAATTATCCTTCCTATAATCACTAAGGGTGAATTCCCATTGAACGCGTAACGCGTCGCGTTGTCCGTTGTGTCACGAATTAATCAATGAAAATATCCCATTTTATTGCATCATCTGCCGTAACATTAATTGCATCTTGCTCAAATGAACCGTTCCCATCACTCTTTACGTCTAGTATCATTACCTCTTTCGTCTTCGTAGGCAATTAATGCTACGTCCATATATTCTGACTTCCATAGCATAATTCTTTGGGAGTATCCCGGATTGACTACGTTTCGATTGGACACTACCAATCACAGCGACCGGTGTCCAGAAGCTTTCTATTGTTCAAGAGCTGTGAATGGCTCGTGCCCAATCAAAACGTCCAATCAAGCACCATTCCGTTCTTTTTAGTTGATTGATCTCTGTTAATCTGTCGAGGAGAGATCAGGATATTAGGAGCTACAGGAGCCACTATTTTAAAAACTGCGCATGCGTCTAAAAACTATCTCGATTGGCTACGTCTCGATTGGACACCACCAACCACAGCGACCGGTGCCTAGAGACTTTCCACTGTTCAAGCGCTGTGAATGGCTCGTGTCCAATCGAAACGTCCAATCGAACTCCACTCTATTCTTTTTGGCTGATTGATATCTGTTAACCTATAGAGGAGGGATCAGGATATTAGAAGCCACAAGAGCCACTGTTTTAAAGACTGCGCATGCGCCGCGTACCTTAAATTACATGCTATCTTTATCGTTCGTTAAGCACAAAACAAGGATAGATTGATACTCTACGTATTTGGGTAATATTTTCACAGAACCTCAAACTGTGCGTTTTTTAGGTTAGGATATCTGTCCTCGTAAGAAATTTAATAAAATCATTTGGAAAGTTTTAAAAAATATATTAGAATTAAAACGATTATCAAAATAATTGAAAAAAATAAAATAGGAAATGTTGAATGCGACTCATGTAACGCATAAGTTGATCCGATTTGCATATTTCGTAAGTCAGAGATAAAATATCAGAACATATTGCAGTGAATAAAATCGATAGGCTATCACCGGGGTTTTCATAAGTGTCTATATTAGCATGTAAGGATGATATTTGTTGTACGACAAATTTTTCAAGCGTATTGATTTGTTGTAGGACAGAAGTCCGAGAACTTCTCTATCCTATGGCAAATGAAATAGTACTAATACTCTCTTCAAGTGTGGTTTTAATTCTAACCTATACCTAATATAATTCTAGTTGCTCCTATTTAACACTCATGCTACGTGTTGAACATGATGTCCGAATAAATACACAACTCCATCTTTTATATGAGATCTAAATGAGACTGATATATTTTAGTGAATATGGGCGAAGCAAAAGAAGAGAAAACACCCCGCGAGTATGAATGGATGGTACGCACTTACATCTGTATTTATATCATTTTCTATTGGATATTTTGTTAATTTATATTCTTTCCTTTAGGTGAGGCCGTGTATGGTATACAAGGATGAATATGACGATTGCACCAGTATAAAAGCTCGTTTCCATCAGTACTTCATATTTGGTGAAACGCTCGACTGCAATCAATGGAAGACTGATTATCACAACTGCTATCAATGGCAGAAATATAAATCGGAAGAGGCATATGTACGCAGGTTGCTACAAGCGTTTCGACAATGACGCGTTTGAATGTATTGCGAAGTAATACTGGAACGATATCTTCACAGGACGAACTGGTCAAGAGCGAGAAGCAGCGTCGAGCGATGCGATTGCACGCGCATTATCAGAACGACGTCTGGGAGAAGAGAGAGAAACCGCCGGAGAACTGGAACGCCCCTCTACCCGAATGGATGCAAAAGGAGTTCGAAAACTCGTATCTGCATATACGAAACCAAGAAATGAAACAGGGTATTGAGGCGTCCTCCCTTGACACGAGATGCACTATATTGTAACAGCGAATTTCTTATCTTAAGAATAACCGTAGCCAATGTACATATATTATTTAAGCCAAATCTCATGTGTACAATAACAATATATGTATGTAAAATTTTGCAGCCTGTGAATAAATGTACGATCATAACGTAACGTTAGATATCTTTTATTTCAAAAGTGACAAAAAAATTACTTTTTGAGTTATTATCATAAATGAGTTAAGTAAACATTATTCTATCAATCATTAAAAGTGAACTAATTTAACTTCAATTAATGATTAAAAATCACAATTCAAAAAAAGTGGTTTTTAAAAGATTGTAAAACGAAAATGACAAAAATGACATTTGATGACGTTTAAGAATTATTTTTCCTGATATTATTTGATCAGTTAATAATTTTCCGTCAAATTGAAAAATGATTTTTCCTCTTTTGTGGGAAACTTGATTTTTCGAGTTGTGTCATTTTTGAAATATAAAAATGCGATACCTTAAACATGCGTTTGATCGCGCAATTCATGATTCGCGCCCTTTGATTTTAAAAGAATCGCTCCGCTGGCGAATCGGCACGAACAGTAAACGAATGCGAACTCGACAAATATGTTCATTCACACTATTCACAAATCTCACACGAAGCTATAATTATATATTTCGAACTTTCTCGAATCGCGCATATTTCAGGCGCAAGATTCATCGCAAGGCAAACGATTCGATACGATTGCAACTCAGCAAACGAAAATGGATTGAAATGAATTAAAAATTTTAATCCGTTTTAATTCATTAGAACAAAATGTGGATTGAATAAATAGCATTTACATCATTTCAATCCTACGTCATGGATTAAAATGAATTGTATGACCCGAGTAACTTTGTTTTAGATTTAAAAAGTAGAAATCATTTTGTTTTAACCCCGCGTGATAGATTAAAATGAATTGACGGTCTGCATATTTTTTTGAATCGAAAAGAATAAGAATCGCTTTGTTTTTATCCCTTCATATGGATTAAAATAAATTTTAAAAAATTCGGAAACTTTAATTGGATAGAAATGGATTCAAAAGATCAGAACCTGGATTTGATACGAACAAAACGAATTCATTTCTGTCCATTTCAATCCATTTTCGTTTGCGGGAAAAGCATCCTCGAATGCTGAGAGCATCTCTCATGTTTCCCCTCGAAGGAAGAGGAGAGGAATAGAATTCAGGGAACGAATAATTTTGATATTCTTTTAGCATTTTCTGTTCATCTCCTGAAGCGACGGTTTTTTTTATCGCGATGAGGCGCGTACCGCGCACGCGCGACATTTGTCTTCGCCTTGAACCACCGGCCGCGAACGACGGCGCAGAATCTCACGGAGCGGAATCGCACGGAGCGGAGTTATCGTCGATAACGTCCTGGCGCATCTTCGTCGCGACGAGTCAATTCGATGGAGAAGATGCCAATGGAAGACGAAAGATCGCGGGGTCGCGAGACGCGAGCAAGTGATACGTCCGGTGTTTCGAACGTCGCGGCGCGCGTCCCTTCCACCCTTGCTCCTTCTCGCACTCTTTCTTCCCCTCCTCGTCCCTCCTCGTAATTGCGCCGCTCGTTCTTTCCGTTCCATGTACGTGCGTGCGTGCACACGTACACATCGGAGATTTAACCGAACCATGTCCCGCGTCCGTAGTGGTTGTCCGAGTTGCGACGATGTGCGGGACGCTCCGCTGAATGAATGACATAACTTATATATAAATATATCGGATCGCGTGCTGGCGTGTCTCGACTCGGAGTCGGTGCGGAGACGGTGCGATCGGTCGTATCGACTCGCGCGTTACGGAGTTATCACTCGGGGCCGTGACAGTTACGAGTCCGGAGCAGCGTAGCGCGCGCGTGACGGAACGAGACGTAGGACGCGGGAGCAAAGCGGAGCGGAGCAGAGCGGCGTGGCCGTGGCGTGGCGTCGCGCGTCGCTCCTCGCGGCACGTGCGTTTACGAGCGTTTACGAGCGACAATGGCCGCGGATTGCGTGGCGGACGGCGACTACCTCGGCGAGTACTCGCGGTTCTTCGCCGAGTTCGTCGCCAGGGTGAACCCGGACGATCAGCTGCCGGTGAAGGTGAGCGTCTACGACGTCAACGAGAGCGAGCTCGTCGGTGAGATCATCAGCGTGACTCTACAGTACCTCAATCGGATGTAAGCAAATGCGTTTGACGTTTGGATTAATCATCGCGTGGAAGTGGTGATGCGCCGTCACGCGTTGTCGCGTGCGTGTGTATGTGCGCGGATGTGCGTTTGCGTTTGACGTTTCTCCGAAATGTCAAAACCTCCCACGGCTCCGTGGCTTCTAACGCGCGCACGCTCTTCGCTTCTAAATTGTATCCGCGCAAGATAGATTTGATCTTTGAACGACAAACTCCATATCTAGAAAGAATATTAAAAAGATGCGTATATGTTGATTCTGAATCATTCCTGTAAACTTGATTGCGGCTTAACTGATATTTCACGTTATTTCTATAGATAGGAGTAAAAAGAGACGCGAAGAGTGAGTTAAACTTCGATCAATGTTCATTAATTTTATGCAAATTCCTAGAATACGTTATTACGCTTATAAAGATACGCTTTTCTCGCGTATCTGTGTTTATTTACTCGCGACTATTTCCCACGGCAGAACTTCACGAGTAAATGAAATGAAAATTATTTCTAACGCCAAATTTTAATCAAGAGAAGTAATTACAGAAAGGAGAATTTTTTAAGATGTGGCGATTGCATCGCCACTACCTTCGTAGAGTGTCAGGATGCATAGCTAGAATTCGAAAAAGAACGGTTCACATTTAAAAGGGTAAACATCGTCTCGACGGTCAAGGCCAGGGAGCGACACACAATAAATGAATAATAGATAATGTATTTTAAAATCTTCAAGAAGCAGATAGAAGGGCAAATCCGCGATTAAAGATACAAAATAACAGCGCGAGACGAATAGTTACAGTTGCTCGGAGTTAACAAAAAGCATCAAATCGTGTAATATTTGAGAATTAATAAAAAGTCGTTAAATCGGACATCATCTTCGGTTAATCTCATTAAACCATAAGAACAATTATTTCTAAAAAGATAATTCGGAAACACTTGCTACTCGTTCATTTGGTGTGCCAATTCCAAACAGATTTTTTTTCTTTCTATCGATTCCTGCTTCTTTTATTAAATTTTATCTATAATTATCTATAATTGATATTTTATACCCTCTTTTTAGAACTGTCGAATATTGCGATATTAAAAATAAGAAAATCGAACGATTTATTTATATAATAAAGAAGTTAAGAACGTGCATTAATTTTGAATCTTTTAATCTTTCATAGACGTCTTTTAACATTCGATGTCTTTTCATTTTATTTTATGAAAATATTATTTAATGAATAATATTATTTAATTGTGCTCCTTTCCATTTAGATGTCATCACATTTTAAAAATTGCATTCGTTTTATTTTCAACAAATTTTCGCGGATCAAAATTAAAATTAATGTTAAATTTATGAATTTTTTTGTTTATCTTGCAGAATTTGTTATATTTTAAAGAAGAAATGAATGCAAATCTGTTAATTATTGCATTAATAAATGTAAACCTAAAAGCTACAACGAGCAATGACAAACGTTCGCGAAATTGTAAACTGGAGTATTAAAATTAAAATTGGTATTTTTAAGACACCTTATCTATCCAAATATATTATAAAGGTATCATTGCAGTCTATTTTTATTCGAGAAGAAATCCGAGAAAGTTACAAGATATTTTCTGTTGTAAGTCTCAATAAACGCGATTTTTGTTCTGCAAATGTAACACAAAGATACTCCTTTAAAGTCGCAAGAATATTGTGTGCGACGTGGAAAAAAGACTACATGTAAAGAAGTTACGCATAGCTACATCACGCGAGTAAGAAACGTGAGATTACGTAAGAAATTTGCCCTTTCGAACCACCAGTTCTCCGAAGGAACGGTCGAATCATCGTGAGATGAAAGCTATTTCCGCGCTGCCGCTGCGCTTATCTACTTTAACTGAAACCGTCACGAAATTATCACCACCCATCGTTATCAAACCAAACGGAAAGAATAAACAATACACATGATAAACGAGAGATAGTCGACATGTTACGAATATTTAAGTTCATTTCTTTTAGTTGTACACACACACACACACACACATTTTTATGAATTTCTTTCTTTCTTTTTCTATAAAAAGAATCCTGTATGTGAATATCTATTTATTTTATTTTAAGTATGAAAAGTATATATACGATATAGTTAAAAAAATGGATGTTTCATCAAGAAGTAAAGACGTATATGTTATTAATTTTGTAGAATAAGATTTTCTAAATTTTGAATGTAGAAAAAGATGTTCTTTTTCTTTCTTTCTTTTTTATCTGGAAGGCTTAATTTATGAATTTTTTCTATATTTAATCGCTTATAAAATATACAGGTATAAAATATAAGATATATAATTGTGAAAAAACTATCGCTTAACACTTTCATATTTTTTATTAAGAGAAGTTGGCTCCAAACTGGTATCAATTCAACCGTACACTTATGAAATTGATTTTTATATCGCTTATGGGATGTAAATTATAAAACTATTACGAAACTATCGCTAAAAGCTATTAACATCTTTATTTTTTTGTAAAGAAAAATTAACTCCACTGGTTAAAACATGTATCTGTACTTATGAATTTATTATCGCTTCGTAGATATTTCTCAGAAGTAAAAAAGATGATAAAAACCTGCTGCTGTGGTTTCAGATACTGTCCACCAAGCTTACAATCTTACATCGCACGTCTCGTGATACAAGCGATCAAATCAACATGCAAGAAACAGCCGGAAATCTGCGGACTGAGGCAGCAAGAAAAAAGTAAGTTTTTCATAATCTCGTATAATGCTTTAATAAATACTTGCAAAAAATACGAAATATATAGGTTGCAAAATGTGTACACACATATACCTACACCTACACACACACACGCGCGCGCGCGCGCGCGCAGAATGATGTGGATTACTCTGATTTCTAAATAGTTTCTAATTAGCTTTGAGAGAATAGCTATTGATAATTTAAAGATATTTGAACATTTATTTTTATTTGAAATAAACCGCTCGTGTACAAATCAAAATAATAATTTATTCAATACATTCGATGGATTTCAACACGTTCGATTTTTTTCACAGCGTACGCGCCTTTGAAGCTCATGCAAGCCGTTACAAACGAAGTGAACGAGATCTGCAGGCGATATTTAGATAACAGCAGGTTGGCTCTCCTGCCACCGCCTTCGTCAACACCGCAAGTGGCAGTGGGTGCTATTAGAAATGCCAGAAGAAAAATGGAAGATCGCCACATAATTCTGCACGACTTAAACACCATGTTTAATATTCAGGTGGAGATCTCGCCGACTGTCCGCAATCGTTCATTTAATGATTTAATATATATAATAATGTTAAAATAATAAACGTTAATTTACGTAAAATTTATTGGCAATTATGTTCGGAATTAATTTGATCCGATATTGTCGACGCATTAATATACAAGCTGATTACTTTGCAGGACGACACTGTCATTGATTACTACGCCGTGTTCGACGGCCACGGCGGACAGGACGCTGCAGCGTATTGCGCAACACATTTGCATCAATATTTGGTTGAGAGTGTGTACTATCCTACGGATCCGGAACGTGCATTGCGCGATGCCTTCCTGACTACTGATGCACAATTTATAGCGAAATCGAGCACGCAGGTAAACGTTCCTCATATGAAATGCTCTATTTCATTCCACATAACTCGTTCCTCGTCACCAGTGACTCTATCGATTTATCATTTCATTACAGAAATTAAACGGTGGAACCACTGCGGTTTGCGCGTTGCTGATAAATAAGAAGTTGTACATCGCTTGGGTTGGCGATTCCATGGCTTCGCTGGTTACATACGGCAACGTGAAACAATTGGTCAATCCTCATCGACCCACGAGAGAAGTAAGTAACATAAATTTTCTATTTCTTTTGATAGAATGGAATGAAAAATATGGTAAAATAATTTCATTTTTGACGAAACATTCCTATGTTTAAATCGCGTATCCAACTGTCTCAATGTTCTCAAAATATCCCGCTCTTGCGATGAACTCGTATTCGTATTTATAATCAAACGTTAATAATTCTTAACGCGAATTTAATCCATCGTCAAAATCAATAGTCCACCAATTTAATAATCTTTCGTTTAAGCTTGTTTGAGATTATAATTTTAACTTAGTGTTTATTAAAATACTCTTCGTTCACTGCCATTATATCTTCTTTCCTTGCAAGAGAAAAAATGTCATTGGAGATTAATTTTATGATTTGAAAATCTAGTGGGTAATAACATTGATATTGACATCTCTAATTTTCATGTGTAATTTTGCTTCGGATCACGTGATCGTACAATATTACGTGCTCGTAAAACGGGCAATGTATCCGAACTCGCGTCGTCTGCACACCGGGTGACGCGGCAGCCGGATCGACCGTGATCATCTGTCTATCGTGAATGTTTTTAAACAACAGTCCACGCTTAGGATCTACGATCGGTACGTAATTACGGGTCTCGTTCAAACACGTCCTCCCCATTCTCCAGTGATAGTACGCGAGATCTCGTTTGAGCGGCGACAATCTCTTCTCCCCTCGATAATACGGCAGCCAATCTTCCGACTTGAGCCGATCGTCGAAATCAATGTACGCCGATTCCTCGAACTGCAATTTCTTTATGACACGACGGACGAACACGATGGTCGACAGAATCCTTAATCTGTTGGCTCGCTCGCGCAGGGCGAGCTCCTCCATTAACCTACCGGCGGGCGACACGAGTTCCGACGCGAGTTCGTAGGGCCGGTAAACGGGAAACAGTAGATCTTTCACGATTCGTAAGCGACGATAAAAGCTCTCCTCGCTCAGAGTCTCGCCGGTGCAGCGGTAACCGAGCTCGGCCAATTGGCGCGCGGTTTTGCTGCTTCTGAGGTAGCAGATATCCGCAGGCGTCACCAGCGAGTCTAGGTATTCCTCGTAATTTTGAAAACTCAACAATCTTCTGTCGCTGTCGGTCTGCGTTCCGATGACAGTCATGTTTTAAAAAGAAAAGAGAGCGATTTTATTTTTAAACCAGTAATTTTACGTTGTCATAGACGTTCGGAATCCTTTGCATCGTGAACAATCGAGACGCGTGAAACGTGAATCCGAGGTAATCCAAGCGAGAGTATCGAAGTATCGACACATTTGACATCTATATCTATACGTTATATCAGAATATTATACTCGACTCTTTATTGACAATGCCATGTAAGATCTATCGAGTACGATGTGCTCCTTTTACTATACATTACAATCTTTTGCTTTTCAGGACGAGAGCGAACGGATTCGCAATATGGGAGGAATCGTCGTCCATTGTATGGGTGTCTTGCGAGTAAACGGATTCCTCAGTATATCGCGAGCCATTGGTAAGTGATTGTAATATTACGTACGTTCTCTTTTATCGCAAAGATATACATAAATTTACTGAAAATAAAAAACTTTCGCATTTTTAATTTTGTCGTGCGGCAAAACATTTAGAGCAGAGCTGGGATTTAGTTGCACATTTCGAGCCGATTTCAGAGTCGACGCCCACAGATCTCCTCTTGCCGCTCATATCCTAGCAACGAGCCTCCGGATGCTGGTAAACAACGCTCGTGATGCTTCACCTCAGGAGCGTTCGGATTCTAAGGCCGATATTTCACGTGTCGTACGACAAGGTTTTTCAAGCCTGTTGATTGGCTACAGGACAGAGAGATCCGACAATCTCTCTATCCTACAGCCAATCAACAAGCTTGAAAGACCTTGTCGTACGACACATGAAATATCGGCCTAAGATGATATTGTAATCCCCCTGAGCTTTGAGTAGCTAATTAGAACTTTTCTTTTTTTTATTTATGCTTTGCATTTAATTTTACACTAATAATTAAAATTTCTTTTGTTACTAATATTATTAATAGTAATAATACTATATATATATTATTATTAATAAAATA